>CAKNYM010022883.1:0-27502 GCA_932195095.1 Andricus curvator | reverse complement strand
ACAGCAGGATGACTCGACCAGCATGCATTTATGAAGAAAATGTTCAACGCAAGAGTTGTAGCATTTTATACTCCCGATCGATTGGTGACTTTGACCTTGTCTATGACCAGAACCTTCACCAGGACATTTTCTTCAAAAATGCATGCCAGTCGATTCATCCTGCTGCACGTTGTTTGACCTTGCCCTGACCTTTCCAGGTCAAATTTTCGATTTGTCAAGGTCATATCTGGACGTAAAATTTTCCGCTCTCTCAGTTCCCGGGGTCAAAAATAGAGGTTCCCATTTAAAAAAATCAATTTGACCTTGAAATGACCGTGAAGGTCATGGTCAAGATCAAAATAAAGGTCACCATTGAATTCCTTGTTGAAAGTTCCTTCAAGAATGACCTTGACCGCCCTGAACAATATCTTACCTGAGGAAATATTTAGCCGTCCCGGGACTTTTTGGACACCCTGTATATATTATTGCAAACAAATGGTCAAAAATATTGATGCTCATTTTAATCAATCATATTTCAGTAAAACGAAACAACAAATTACCTCATTATCTTTTTTGTAACTAGAACAAAATTATACAGCAACTCCGCACAAAAATTATAATTAAAATTCGAAAAGCGAAAAAGATTATGTCTTGAATGATTCACGAATAAAATACAGTGAAAACACTAAATATATTAAATATTTGCTTTTTCTTCGTTTTGAGTATCTTGTGTTTTCCGTTATTACCGACTGAGTCTTGCACACTTGCCACAGAGTTACCTCTGAACCTTGAGAGTAATATAGGCGGCGCTGCAGTCATATTCTAAACAGTGCTACTGCTTCGTCAATTTCTGTCCCTCTTGTCACTTTCAATCGGCATTTTTATTTATTTATTGCACTTGGAAATATAAGCGCAAGCCTTTTTTACATTTTAAATTCATGATAATATCGTGCAATGGTTTTTTTGCCTATTACAAATTCACTACAGACTTGTATTTATCAGAACAAGCCATTCAAGTCGTAAGAGTCTGACACGCTGCTTAGTTAACAACACAATTTTATAAATAAATTATTTGCTTTTGCAAATATAAACGGTAGCGCAAAAAGGCAAACCTAACCTGACGTATATTCTAGCATATTCCAAAATTTCAGCACATTATTTTCAGTTTTTTACAAATAGGACCGTTTATAAAAAATACATGGGACAGTGACGTCACTGTTGATTACATGCCCTCAACAATATTAGGTTTGTTTATAATATGATTTTGACAATAATAATTGGATATTGGATATGATCTTTCAGCTTGTTATTGTATTATTGAATATAAATGTTAAGTAGTTATAATCTATTGAATATAATTAGTTATTATTATTATAAAAGTCGCAGGACGTGACAGTAGCAATTAGCATAAAAGTATGAGTAATTATACCGAGCGGATTTGCATATGCAAATCGGGTTTTAATACAACAAGATAACAACTTTTCTCTAATAATTTTAAAATATTTCGTTTTGGTATGTATATAACTTTCTCGACATAAAAAGTATGTTCACGCTAGAACGTCTCTATACTGACTGTTGTCAAAATGACCAAAAAATTCTTATAAGTGTTTTTCAATGTGCACTTGGAAAAATTATGACTTCAATCAAAGAAATGTAGTACTGAATACTTCCAATCAAATATTTGTTCATTGAACAGCGTCGTTCTTGTAACAACAATTATTTTTTTATTTGCAAAACGTAATTTTTGAAAAAAAGTGTTGGATGATAATAACAATATTTTATTGGACGTATTCAGTACTATATTTTTTAAATTAAAGTAGCCTTTTTTTCTCAGCATGTGTATGTAAACTTGGAAGTACAAATAACGTAAGCTTTCTGGGAAATCTCCGAAAATAATAGAAAAAGTTCTCTTCATTGAATACTGTTAATATTACGAAAGAACTGGGCATCAAATCATGTGCATTATGTATACATTACAAATGATAAATATTTGATTATTATACATTGTCGCATAAAAATGCAAATACAAAAGTACAAATAGAGATATTGTATATATTGCATGAATGTTATATCTGAAATTTCTCGAACACCATTTTTCAAATATCCTGCCCACTTTGGAAATAATAAGATTAGAGGTCTGCGCCGACGTCACTTTGATCGGCGGCGGCGTTTAGGCTAAATTTGATCGATGGCTGGTGGCGCGCCGGCGTAACGGTTTTCTCAATTTCCGGCAGCGCGGGCGGCTTGGCAGTAGTAATGTCGGAGCGCGTTTCTAAAATAACATTTTTTCATTTATTTCTTTGTTTATAAATAGGTAGAAGAAAAAAAAATTCTGAAATATAATAATTATTTATTTATATGAACCTCGTAATTAAAGGAGCACTTCAAGAAATCTTAAGTGATAAAATTGCTTAGAAATTCAATAGGAACTTCGATGCAAATTTTAAATGTATTTTTGGTATTTTTTGCTTTGAACCTTTAGCAACGTTATCAACACTGAATTTCTCGGCCGGATTTTGATAGATTTTTGCCATTATATGTTTTTCATTTCAGAGAATCAATAATGTAATCTATAATTTAATCTACCGTAAGAATGAACCAGAGAGCAAGAAAAAATCGGAGGTTGGTCATAAGTGAAGCATTATCGTGGAGAAAGGTTAAGGCAATCTTCATTCCAAAGCCGGGTGAGGATACCTACTATGGCGTAGCTGGAGAGCAACCTTAGTAATGTTCAGGTGACAAAGATCTACATGATGTCGGTGAGAGCGTGCTATGGGAGGATAATATTTTCGTTGTGCAAACTGATGTCATTTTGAGGAAATTATCCTTCATGAAACCCTTCAAGGTCATCTTCCCTAATAGAGAAGGATGGCAGGATGATGGAAAAAAGGAGAATTATTTAAATCAGGAGGTCTAATTTGGTACACAGACGGCTCTAAACACCCCTTAGGAACAGGGGCTGGAATCTATGGGAAGAAGCCCAGGGCTGAAACAACAACAGCACTAGGCAGATTCTCTACAGTTTTTTAGGCAAAAAATATTTCTAATAATGCTTGCCTAGAAGAAATTTGTAGGCGGGCTCATAAAGGCCAGCACATTTAAATTTGTTCTGTCAAGCAGCACTCAAGGCTCTTACATCTGACGAGTTTACTTCCAGACTAATCTGGAACTGCTTTCAAGAGATATTCTTAAGGTTTCAGGTAAAAACTGGGTCAGAGATATTGGAAGGGAACCAAAAAAATGGTGCATTCTAAGAATTTTATATCTGGTACATCTGCTAAGAGGCCTAATGAATTCTTGAATATAGAAAGAAGGCGGAGTAATGTCGTAGTAGGGATACTTACTTGACACTGCCCACTGAGAAAACACTTGACCAACATGAGAATTAAAGAAAACCCTCGTTGTCTAAAGTGTGATTTTCGTGAGGAGAAAGCTCATCACATACTTTTTGAATGTGCATATGCACTAGTGTGCCTCAGAAACGAATACCTGGGGGATTATTTTCTCGAACCGGAACACTTTCATGACATCTTCTGCAAAGCAGTATATGCCTTTTTGGTAATGAGTGCAATTGGCAGATATTACCCTGCCCTCTCGTATAATAATAATAATAAGAATACTTGCGAAAATGGAATAATATTACTCCATTTTAAAAGGATTATAATAAAAAAAGAAACAAAGAACCCCGCACACAATACATGGGGAAAAAACATTCGGTCAAATTGGACGAAACTGCGGGAAATCACAGAAAAAACAGAAGATAAACTTTACATCGATTTCCGACGAAAGATTATTCGCAACAAAAATTAACTTCAAAGGATAAACTTTACACAAATATCGGTTAAACTTTCTTTTGTTTTTCGATGACAAACACATGTATTTTGAAAGACGCGAAGTTGGCTGAACAAAACTTTATCGCTCTAAAAAATTTCCTGCAACAAATTTTATTCTTAGTTTTTTCTGTGATGATAGATCTTGAGGTCCTGATTAAAAGTTTTCAGCTTCGGCTGCTGAGAGAGAGAGTGAGAGAGAGAGAGGGGGTATATATATATATATATATAACTCATATAACTCATGTATATACATATTATTAGTTAACTTTGATACCGTTTGATATATTCACAAATAATGTATTCAATTTTCGAATTTTTTTTTGACTTTGAACGACCTCTAGCTCCTCAGCAATTCATTTTGGGTGGTTGTGGCCATAAGAACTTTTAATCATGACCTCAAGATCTATCATTTTCCGCAGTTTCGTCCAAATTGACCAATTTTTTTTCCCATGCATTGTGTGCGGGGTTCTTTATTTAAAATTAATTTTTAATTGAAGAGTTCAAATTTCTGTTTCTTGCATTTAACACTACAAGAAAATTGTCTGACGACGCCTTTGATAACTATAAATTCTGTTTTCTGCTTTTGTTTTTAATGTCTGGTAAAAAGTCTGAACAGCAACTAGAGACTGGACAGTGCTTCTCGAGACCCTGCTAAAAGTATCACTTACACCTTCCGTCCTACGGCTCATAAAAAATTCCAAAAAAATATTTGTTAATAACGCTTTTCTTAATGAAGTCAATTCATATAAGAATTTGTTATTTTGGTCATACGGTCCAGTAAAAATAATAATAGTAGATTCAGTTGTCAAGAATCATGCTTTATTCGCCAATTTTATTTAAACCGAAACGTACGTCTCGACCTTGTTGCAGGCCTTCTTCAAGGTAATACATAACCTGTAGTGATATTTATTAAATTATCCAAGACATTTCAATTTTTGGTTATTTTCCAAGAGAAACAACTTTATTTTTGTAGTGAACCAAAATTATTATTTTTTTATTGTTTTTTTATTGTTGAAACATTAAAATTTATAAATAGCATAGTTAAAATATTGTCCTGTAAAACATTTAAAAAATAACACCTCAAATTTTCGAGGCTCCAATATAATAATTTTATATTGTGTTTTGTATACATATAGTGTTTTGATTTGGAAGGACAAACATGGACTGAACATAGATAACGCTTTTCTTATCAATTGTACGACTTTTTCGTCAAACAATTGAAATTGTATATTTTTTTAAAACATTTCAAGCTTAAACAACCTTTTTCCTTAATTATTCATAAAGATGTGACAATTGAAAGTCTACGAACGAAAAAGAAGGTCCGTGGACCCTCTTATTTAATCCTTACCGCTTCACATCTTTCGAAATAATTGTTTTAGTGACTGTCGTTGCTTACATTATTTGTGAAGAATAACATTATCTTTACAATTAAGTTAGTCCTGTTTATCAACCAATTAAATTTAAAAATAATACGTAAAATAGTCATTCAGGCTCATACTAGACTTAAGGGGGTATTTCTATTTGACCTATCTTTTTTCAGGCGTTTTTCAAAAATTCATAAAAAATACAATTGTTAATATTTTTGAATGAACATTTTTAAACATTTTTAAGCAGATCTTAAACTAAAAAAAATACATCGTTACCAATTAAAAAAAATAATAGGGGGCGCTGTAGCATTTCAAAAAATGTGTCCCGGAAACGACAACCTCACTTGGCTAACATGATTCAGCTGCTCCAGGTCATCCGAAACAAAAAAATCAAAGAGATTCTTAAAATGTACAAGTACGGCTATAGCCGGGACTAGAACAAATCAAAAATATTAAAAATTGACAAAATAGCTCCCATTTCTTAGTTAGATTAATGCAGATGTTTAAGCGATGTTGTTTGTCTGAGTGATATAAATTTATTATATATATATATATATATAGGTAGTTTATGACGTACTTCAGACCAAAGAAAGGAGATTCGTTGTTAGATCCTTTATTCCATTACAGCTGCCAACGTTTCGAAAACCTATGTATGTTTTCCTCATCAGGACAATATTAAAATTTTTGTTAAATTTCGAAGTTCATCAACATCTTAAGTTTTTCTTTACAGGTTTCTCTTTCTCACTCCTCTTCACTATATAAATATGGAATAATTTAGGTTTTAATTGATACATTTGAGTAAAAAGTTTTTTGAGGTTAAGAAATCGTAATTAAATATTTACCTTCAAATTCTTCATTTTCTAGTTGTGATTTTGTTTACATGATATTAATGTTATTAAAAATTGTTTACTATTGTAAATTCAAGATTGCAAAACTAATAATTTAGTTAATTTAGCTGTAAATCAATGGGAGACATCACAACCATTATGCTCCATTTTTACGAAGAGAAATTGAGAGAGAAAGAAAGAAAGAGAAACCTTAACAAAGCCAGAAATGATCAATGACGTATCATCAATTTATATCATAAGGTACTATAGTTTCTAGATAAATCTAATTACTAAATTAAATACAAGAGTCAGAAAATTAAGTATTATTAATAAACCTTAAAAATTGTTTTGAAAATTTAAAAATATTACTATTGATTATTAATTAAATGTACGTACCAATAATGTAAAAAAAAAAAAAAATTTATTGAAAAATTCATCAATTTGAAATTTTGAAAAATTTTTTTTTTGAATAAATTAAAGAATCCAAAATTATATTATATATTGGACTATAATTATTAAGATCTGAAATTATATTCAAGCATTTATTGCTATTTTTCTTAATAAAAAACATTTCTGCTATTAGTCTTTTAAATTCATTAGGTTCATGATGTAAAACTATTACATTATCCCAATCAATTAAATGTCCAGTTTCAACCTGGTGTTTTGCTATGACTTTATGGCTTTTAGGATTTTGTCTGAAATTATCATGATGTTCTTTAATTCTTGTAGCAAGTAATCTACTAGTTTGACCCACATAACATTTATCACAATTCAAACATTGAATTTTATATACTACATCAGTAAGTTGTAAATTATCTAATAAATCTTTTCCTAATTTTATGAATTTATCGAGTTTAGAGTCAATTCTAAAATTTGTTGTAATATTAAAATCATTTAAAATTCTTTTAATTTGAAAAGATAACTTTCCATGATAAAAAATTGATACTATTGGTTTAAAATTTCTAACTATATTTATATTAGTTTGGTTGTTTAAAGAATCTGTAATTGTTTTAATTTTATTATTAATATGTGTCTGAACAAATTCTGTAGGGTAATTATTTAAATATAAAGTTTTTAAAATAAATTCAATATTTGAACCGCGAAAGGATACATCTGATAATTTTAACGCTGTGTCTATAAGATTTTTTATTATAGAAATTTTACGTTGTATTGGATGGTTAGAAAGAAAATTTAAATATCTGCCAGAATACGTATTTTTACGGTACCTATCTGTGATAATATTCCTGAATCGGTGTTTATTACTTTAACATTTAAAAAAGGAATAGAATTATTACTTTCAATTCCATGTGTAAATTTAAGTCTAGGATGATAAGAAATTAATTGATTTATAACGTAAAGTAGTTTATCTTTCGGTAATATAATAAAAGTATCATCCACGTATCTAAAATATGTGTGTAAAGAAAAATTTAAATTTTTTATGACATTTGATTCTAAGTCTTGCATAACTAAATCAGCTAATGTTGGAGAAATAGGAGAACCCATAGGTATTCCAAAAATTTGTCTGTAAAAATTGTTATTAAATTTAAATATTGTTTGTTCCATTAAAAATTGTATTCCTTCTTCAAATTTATCAATAGGTAAATCTGTATAGTTTTTTATATAAATCCATCTACTTAAAATACTATTGATAACTAAATCAATTGGCACATTTGTAAATAATGAAGAAACATCTAAAGAAACCATGATATGATCAGATGGAATTGTTTTATTAATTATTTTATTTTTTAATTCAAAAGAATTTTTTACTTGATATTTTGGTACTATTAATGCTTTTTTAAGAATGTTGTTGAAAATATTAGCCATTTTATAAGTAGGTGAGTTAATCAATGAAACTACAGGTCGAAGTGGACAATTATGTTTATGAACTTTAGGTAACCCATAAATTCTAGGAATGTTAGTATCATGAACTAAAATATCTTTGCGTAATAATTCTTCACCTAAATATCCATTAATTCGCCAAGAATTTAACAATTTAAATGTTTTATTTTTTAATTCTTTTTCAGGGGTTTCATTTAATTTTTCATAAGTTGTAGTATCATTTAATAATTCTTGCATTTTTTAAATATAAGATTCTTTTTTTAAGTATTACTGTAATATTACTTTTATCTGCATGAGTTATTAGTAATTGTTTATTAGATTTGATAAATGTTTGGGTTTTTTTAATGTTTTGTGCTATGACTCTATCAACATTTGTAATTTTATCATTCTGTAAAAAATTATTCGCTGTATTAATTATTCTGTGTCTTAACAAATCACGATCTTCAATGTTTTCAATTAAACCAATATTTGACTCTTTATCTTTAACAATATCCATAATTATTTTACTTTTGTTTGTTAAAAAGGAAGAACTAAATTTTTTTCCTAACCTTAAAATATCATTAACTTTGTTTGGAATATCAACATTAGTAAAATTTATTATCCAAGGATCTTTAGAATTACCATTATTTATATCTTTATGTTTATTTATATTGATAGGTACTTGAACTTTACTTTTAATTTTTGAAGTTTTTTTTCCAATATTTGTTTATCTTTTAAATTATTTTTTGAGGTATTTAATTGCATTTCTAAAATGTTTGAATATATATTCGTAGGTAGTGAATTTCTTAAATTTATTTTAATATTATTGAAATTTTGTTTTAAATATTCTAAATGGATATTCAAGTCTTGGATTTCATCATTAAGCAAACGATGTTCTAAAGATTCTACTATGAAATTAACATGGTTTTTTGCACTGTGACTAAAAAATTGTAAATTTCTAACATTCCTAGTAGCATTAGTAATATTCTTTGGTAATAAATTGTGAAACCTGCAATTTACAAGAAATGATTCTCTAGTTTTTAAATGATTAATTCTCTTGTTCAAATTGATGAACTTTTTTACATCTGTAAAAGAATTTGGAAAATTATTTTTGATAATTGTCTCCGATTTATTTACAACTAAATTAACTAAATTATTAGTTTTGCAATCTTGAATTTACAATAGTAAACAATTTTTAATAACATTAATATCATGTAAACAAAATCACAACTAGAAAATGAAGAATTTGAAGGTAAATATTTAATTACAATTTCTTAACCTCAAAAAACTTTTTACTCAAATGTATCAATTAAAACCTACATTATTCCATATTTATATAGTGAAGAAGAAAGAGACCTGTAAACAAAAACTTAAGATGTTGATGAACTTCGAAATTTAACAAAATTTTAATATTGTCCTGATGAGGAAAACTAAGGTTTTCGAAACGTTGGCAGCTGTAATGGAATAAAGGATCTAACAACGAATCTTCTTTCTTTGGTCTGAAGTATGTCATAAACTACCTATATATATATATATATATATATATATATATATATATATATATATATTATTATAAATTTATATCACTCAGGCAAACAAAATCGCTTAAGGGTGTTGGTTAGATCCGACTTGGAATCCTTTTTTTTCTAGGCACGGCACTGACTCCATATATATTTTTTCCCAAGCATTTGAGAACGAAAGAAAGAAAACTTGTCAAATATATGCGGTTTTGCGAGATCCTGGGATCAACAAAATTGATAGGAATGAAGCCTTTAGCTGAGGCAATCATTATTTCCACGGAAATTATAAATTTTGCGAAAGGGAGAAATCTGCAGATAGCAGAAGACAGCATTTGAACGGCGAGAACCGTTCGCAAATTTATTTTTTTACTCACAATTCTGACATCACAGAAGCATTTTCAGAGGTCATGCAATTTTCAAAGACCCAAAACTTGATGATGGCGAACCTAAATTTTTCGAAATACGTCGCGAAATGGAGAAAAATGTAGAATAAAATTGAGATGTCCTGTGTATGTGAATTAGACTGTAGTAGTAAGTGGCAAAGCAAACGCGGCATATAGACCATCTATCAAATTCGCGCTGCAATGTTCTGAAGTCCGCCCCGATTTCGCGAGTGGCAATGTGTGGTGGGGACTTCAGAGCATTGCAGCGCGAATTTGACAGATGGCCCATATGCCGCGTTTGCTTTGCTGCTTACTACACTCTAATGTCTTATGGCCTTCACATACACAGAACATCTCAATTTTATTCTACATTTCTCTCCATTTCGCGAAGTATTTCGAAAAATTTAGGTTCGCCACCATCAAGTTTTGGGTCTTCGAATATTGCAGGACCTCCGAAAATGCTTCTGTGATGTCAGAATTGTGAGTAAAAAAATAAATTTGCGAACGGTTCTCGCCGTTCAAATGCTGTCTTCTGCTATCCGCAGATTGCTCCCTTTCGCAAAAGTTATAATTTCCGTGGAAATAATGATTGCCTCAGCAAAAGGCTTCATTCCTATGAATTTTGTTGATCCCAGGATCTCGCAAAACCCCGGATATTTGACAAGTTTTCTTTCTTTCGTTCTCAAATGCTTGGGAAAAAATATATATGGAGTCAGTGCCATGCCTAGAAAAACAAAATTCCAAGTCGGATCTATCCAACACCCTTAAACATCTGCATTAATCTAACTAATATAATGTTTTTTGACATAATTTTATTATATCTTTATTGTCAAATTTAGAAGTTTATCCTTACTAAGGATTCATGTCATCGAATTTTAACATCTTCACGAATTCTAACATCTTCATTGATCTATGAAGGAAGAAAAAATTAGTTAATTTCATAGTTAAATTTAAATTCGACTTATTAATTTAGCAATTTTAAATAATTGTCAATCCAACATAATCTTTTTAACAAATCTGTTATGTCAAAATTTGAGGTTACTGCAACTTATGTATTAAGTGTTAGTATTGAAATTAATTAATTTAAGTTTTTTATAATTGTTTTTCACAATAATATTTATCTTAACGAAATCAAAAATAATTTTCCAAATTCTTTTACAGATGTAAAAAAGTTCATCAATTTGAACAAGAGAATTAATAATTTAAAAACTAGAGAATCATTTCTTGTAAATTGCAGGTTTCACAATTTATTACCAAAGAATATTACTAATGCTACTAGGAATGTTAGAAATTTACAATTTTTTAGTCACAGTGCAAAAAACCATGTTAATTTCATAGTAGAATCTTTAGAACACCGTTTGCTTAATGATGAAATCAAAGACTTGAATATCCATTTAGAATATTTAAAACAAAATTTCAATAATATTAAAATAAATTTAAGAAATTCACTACCTACTAATATATATATATATATATATATATTTATTCAAACATTTTAGAAATGCAATTAAATACCTCAAAAAATAATTTAAAAGATAAACAAAGATTGGAAAAAAAACTTCAAAATTTAAAAATTAAAAGTAAAGTTCAAGTACCTATCAATATAAATAAACATAAAGATATAAATAATGGTGATTCTAAAGATCCTTGGATAATAAATTTTACTAATGTTGATATTCCAGACAAAGGTAATAATATTTTAAGGTTAGGAAAAAAATTTAGTTCTTCCTTTTTAACAAACAAAAGTAAAATAATTATGGATATTGTTAAAGATATAGAGTCAAATATTGGTTTAATTGCAAACAATGAAGATCGTGATTTGTTAAGACACAGAATAATTAATACAGCGAATAATTTTTTACAGAATGATAAAATTACAAATGTTGATAGAGTCATAGCACAAAACAGTAAAAAAACCTAAACATTTATCAAATCTAATAAACAATTACTAATAACTCATGCAGATAAAAGTAATATTACAGTAATACTTAAAAAAAGAATCTTATATTTAAAAAATGCAAGAATTATTAAATGATACTACAACTTATGAAAAATTAAATGAAACCCCTGAAAAAGAATTAAAAAATAAAACATTTAAATTGTTAAATTCTTGGCGAATTAATGGATATTTAGGTGAAGAATTATTACGCAAAGATATTTTAGTTCATGATACTAACATTTCTAGAATTTATGGGTTACCTAAAGTTCATAAACATAATTGTCCACTTCGACCTGTAGTTTCATTGATTAACTCACCTACTTATAAAATGGCTAATATTTTCAACAACATTCTTGAAAAAGCATTAATAGTACCAAAATATCAAGTGAAAAATTCTTTTGAATTTAAAAATAAAATAATTAATAAAACAATTCCATCTGATCACATCATGGTTTTTTTAGATGTTTCTTTATTATTTACAAATGTGCCAATTGATTTAGTTATCAATAGTATTTTAAGTAGATGGATTTATATAAAAAACTATATAGATTTACCTATTGATAAATTTGAAGAAGGAATACAATTTTTAATGGAACAAACAATATTTAAATTTAATAACAATTTTTACAGACAAATTTTTGGAACACCTATGGTTTCTCCTATTTCTCCAACATTAGCTGATTTAGTTATGCAAGACTTAGAATCAAATGTCATAAAACATTAAAATTTTTCTTTACACACATATTTTAGATACGTGGATGATACTTTTATTATATTAACGAAAGATAAACTACTTTACGTTATAAATCAATTTAATTCTTATCATCCTAGACTTAAATTTACACATGAAATTGAAAGTAATAATTCTATTCCTTTTTAAAGTGTTAAAGTAATAAAAACCAATTCAGGTAATATTATCACAGATTGGTACCGTAAAAATACGTATTCTGGCAGATATTTAAATTTTCTTTCTAACCATCCAATACATCATAAAATTTCTATAATAAAAAATCGTATAGACACAACGTTCAAATTATCAGATGTATCCTTTCACAGTTCAAATATTGAATTTATTTATTAATTTTTATTTATTAAAGCTAGTCAAAATATAGAGAGAGATAGCAAGAAAACAAACAAGGATATGAATGAAATTCATAGTCTCTTGTCAAAAATGACGCCTAGGTATTTTGCGGAATAGCTCCATTCGATGGGAAGAGAGTTGACGAGGAGTTTAGGAGGCGTGCGAATGCGGCGAGAGAAGAAAACGGCTTCAGATTTGGTTTTGTTAATCTCAAATCTCCATCTGGAGTACCAATCGAGAACACTTGGAGTGAACCTGTTTAAACGCGATGAACATTGCTTGATAACCTTAGAAGAATGAAGAAAAGCAACATCATCGGCGTATTGAGCTATGAGGATTTTATCGTCGACAGGAATGTCATAACAGTGGACGTTGAAGAGAGAGGGAGAGAGTTTGGAGCCTTGAGGGACACCAGAAGTGATAGGTTGAGGTTCAGATAAGGATTTTCCTACACGAGCTCTAATACTCCTGTTGGAAAGGTAAGATTTAATTAATCCGATAAGGTAGTGAGGAAATTTCAAATGAATGAGTTTAAAGATAAGACCGTCGTGGCAAACTCTGTCAAAGGCTTGTTTACAGTCCAGAAGAAGCATGGACGTGTGTGTGTAGAGTTTATTTTCCGGCTTTAGGTGGGTCTCGGTTAAGCAGGCAACGTCAGTGGAGTTTTCCTCAAGAAACAGAGTAAGTTCAAGTCTTTTGGAGGCAGAAATACTGTTAGCGTTCCAGGTGAGTAGTGTGAGTTTATTTTTAAGTGTGACCAGTGTTTGAGAGTTGGATGGCAGTTGCGAAGACGGAGAGGAATTCACGAAAAAGCTGTTGGAGTTGCGGATTTTGTAACGGTTCAGGGATAGGTAAGGTGTGGGTTTGGTTTTGGGTTTGAGTTTTCGGTTGTGAGCCGAAAGAAACAGTGCTGGCGTAGGAACGCTGAGGTTTAGCAATGTTGGAGGCATTTTGTGGCCTGGGTGCGTTTAAGGGGCTTGCAGTAGGTTGTTTGAGCGGTTTGGCAGAGTTAGTAGACCTTGAGATAGGTTGTGTTTGTGTTTTTGAACGTTGTTGTTTTCGTTGAGATTTGGACTCTGGTTTTTGGGGAACCTTGGGGCAACCACGGTATGTGGCACGGTGTATTCCTTTACAGTTGAATCAGGAGGGGGTAGTATCTTTTTGATTCTTGAAAGTACAGGATATGGTGGCATGGCTACGACCACAGAAGGCGCAAGAGCAAGGTGCATGGCAGTAATTTGCCGTGTGGAAGAATTTGAGGCAGCGAAGACACTGGGGAATCATGGACGATTTTCGCTTGGCCTCGACTTTTACGCTGAGACCAGCTAAGGTTTTGAGGTCGAAAATAGTTTTTGCTGTAGGAGCAGTTGGGTCGATCAGATGAGATGGAAAGGGATTCGTTGACTCCCCTGATTACAACGATTAGGTCCCTGTCCTGAGGAAGTTGATTAGTGGAGTATGCCATTTTGTACTTTTCTAGTTTGGCAGTGATGGTACGGAAAGCATCGACGGTCTGGGGATAAACTAGAACGGCGTCAGAGGTGTTCTTTGCCGACCGGATAGGGATATCGGCTTTTAGTAGGGCATGGTGGATCTTTGGCCATAGATCCATACGAAGGATACGGATAGGTGGAGGGCACCGCTCCTTGGGTTCGAATTCTTCTTCGTCAGAAGAACTAGACAGGAAAGAATCATCTTCGGAGAGCGACGAGGTCGTAGGATCAGTGGGACTAGAGGTGCGTTTGCGTTTTGAGCGTCTAGATTTTATGGTTTTAAAACCGTCGTCGATTGGTTCGTTGTCACCGGGAGAGTCAAAGGAAAAGTCCATGTTATCGTCGTTGGGGTTTTCGTTTAAAGGGGGCGTGGTCCAGGAGAGGAGAGCGGTTTCGTACGACTTCAGGATTTTGCGAATTTCAAAAATTGCAGCAGTGAGTTGAGCGTCGGAGAGATTGTCTGAATGAGGCAAGCAGAGAGAGGATGTTGAGGGTGTCAGCAGCGAGGCGGGTTGTGGTACCGTAGTGGCGACGGAAGTAGGAATTGATGAAGCCATTGTGAGTTATTGCGTGAGTAGTGAGTTTGGTGAGAAAAGCTCACACTACGAGTCCAATCGTATAGGTCAGAATCTATCAACCTATATATCATGGACCCGATAGTGTGGCTTTTTGGTGCGAAGAGCTCAGCTAGTCCTAAAAAGGACTGTTGATTGGCGAACTTTGGATACAGACGTCTACACTGTACGAAAGCTCGACAGTCAGTCTGATCTTCTGCTTCCAAATCTGCTGTATTTATACACGAGATCCCTCCTAAGATTCTCGTAGGGGTGAGTGGTATTAGAAGTAGCGATTCATCTTGGTTACAATCAGCGTTGATAATAATCAATTATGTAGAAAAGTGGTAGGAGTCTAATTATCCAATGGGCATTGAGAATTATATGTATGCCCATATACGGAAAGTGGCGCAGTAGCTATAATGCATTATATCCCTTCCTAGTCCAAAGGGGTAATTAGTAGGATAGCCAATCAGCGATGATGAATCGTGATGTGCTCAAATATGGAGAATAGGGCAGTTACCAAACTATATGGTATCCCTTCCTAGATGTCAAAAGCTGAGATATTCTAACGCGTAGACGGGCATAAAGTTTGCGTGTGTTATTTGTGAGAGGCTCGCCCTCCTACAGCTGTCATCTTCATTGAGATATTTATCGCCTTTGTATCGAAGATGCTGGTGTCCGTTGCATAGATGTAAGTAGGTCAAGATGCTTAAATTATGTAGATGAGTAGTATAGGTACCAGCATTTTTTAAACGTATGTGACTGAAAATCTGTTCTGTTCTTAGCGTTGGCTTGTTGATTAATTTATAGGTCTTCAATTAATGTGTGTATGCTGGCTGTGTTAGTTCTGCAAATTTTATGTGGCCCACTTATTTTAGTTTACTGTGCTGTATATTTGCTGTAGGTACCAGCATTTGAAAACGTACAGGATGAAGATTTAGCTAGTTACATTCTCATTCTAATGAGAAGGTATTGGTTTTATGTAAAATTTGACATAGTCGGTTTTCATCAAATCTCCACGTTTTGAGACCTCCTTAGTCAGAAAAAACGATTTTTACCCAGGTGTCTGTCGGTCTGTAGTCTGTCTGTCTGTCTGTAACCACGATAACTTTCGAAAAAATGATCAGATTTGATTAAGCTTTAGCACACTTTTTCATGGCCTAAAAATAAAGAACGAGTTCGTTATCCAGCTATTTTGGATAAAAATTCAAAAAGTGAGCACATTTTGAAAATTTTCGAGACCACTTTTTTTGAAGATTTGAAAATTCTATGTACGGCTATTAGTAGTACGCAAAATGACGAACAAAATATCTTAATAACTTTTCGTGATAAAAAAGAAATTACTGGAGTTATAGTATTTTCAAAATTCCAAAAAAGAAACGAAAATGAACATTTTAGGCCGAAAAACGCACGATATCAAAAAAAGTCAAGAGGAGAAAAACGTTGCTTTTTGAACACCCTATAATATTTTCATAACAGTTTTTTGAATTTTTTGAAAGATAAAAAATTCAAATTTTGATCGCACAAAAAAAATAATCAAAAATCAAAAATTCCTTTTTGCTGTCAAACTATGCAAGATACGAGAAAAGATCATCCCACCAAAATTGTGCACCTAAGAAAGATCTACTAATTTCTAATGACTCACTTTTTGATATGACGCGTAGTTTTTGTTTTACTCGTAAAAAACAGCATTGAAAATAGAAAAATCAAATTTGTAGACGAATAACACGAGCTACGAAAAAAAATGACATAAACAAAATTTGTTTATCCAAGGAGGAGGTACAAATTTGTTGTGAATCATGTTTCGATAGGATGCGTAGTTTTGGTTTTATTCGTGAAAATAACATTGACAGTAAAAAAAATCAAATTTTTGAAAAAACAATGCAAGGTACGAAAACAGATAAATGAACAAAAATTGTGTATTAAAAAAAGGTTTACAAACTTGTCATCAATTTTTGTTGTAAGAATATATTCATAATGAAAAAAATTAACTTTTTAGAAAAACGGCACAAGCTAAAATAAAATTTTAACTAGTAAAATTTGTCGCCTAAATTATATAATTATTTTTCATTTGAAATCAAATACAAATTTAGTAATTTGTATATGAATAACATATAACACGAAGCACAAAGTGCGCGCTCAGTGTATTTACCAAATCGCGCGTCGTAAGTGCGCTCAAAGTTTTTTGTTTCTATCATACGGTGCACAGAACCGAGCGTGGAACGCAAGGTTCAAATTATTTTCAAATCAAATATCGAGCGCGAAGCGTGAGTGTCTGGATGAGAATGTGTTCCTTAAGGTCGATAGAACCTTGAGTAAATAAAGTTCCTTTTCAGTCTAAAATAAAAACAAATTTAACAATCACTTAATATGTAGAGGTTTTGATAATTTCATAAGATTTGCAAACAAACTTTTTCTTTTCATCGAAGTCGAACACGAAGTTCAGAAATCTAGAGTAGTCGAGCGTAAAGCGCGATGTAAATACGCCCGAGCGCGTAGCGCGAGGTGAATATATAATCGAGCGCGAAGCGCGCGATAAATATATGATCGAGCGCGAAGCGCGAGATCCAACAGTCGCGCGCCCTAGGCGCGCTCAAACTTGCGAGCGAAGCGAGCCACGCGCGAAGCGCGCGATGAGAATATGCCGAAGCGGGCAGATTTTTTTTATGATTGCTTCGTTGATTATTGTATGGCCCTTTAATCATTGTGTGCCCATTTTCTGTGTAGATTATGCGAAAATTTATGTGTATTGCGCATTTTCGTACCAGCATTTTGTGAGCGTTTGGGATAGAAAATGCAGATAGCTTTTCTGGTTACCTTGTTGATTAATTTATGTCTTTTTGTTTCGCATGTGCCTGTTCGTTGTGCGAAAGTTGATGCGTACAGCTTATCTTGGTCTATTGCATTGCTTGTTACAAATCTGATCTTCACGAATGATCTTAGCAATATGAGGTTTGTTTATAATATGATTTTGACAATAATATTTGGATATTGGATATGATCTTTCAGCTTGTTGTTTTATTATTGAATATAAATGTTATGTAGTTATAATCTATTGAATATAATTAGTTATTATTATTACAATAGTCGCAGGACGTGACAGCTCCCCCCCTTAAGTTTGAGCATGGGAATGCAATGACCATGATCAAACTTGTTTATTATAATTTGTGTACTTGAACTTGTGGGTTCGGTTGTCTACGTAGCGGATCTTATATTCTAGGAACGCACGCATTTGGGGCAGAGGGAAAGATTAAATGTTCGTCTTATTACTATTTTTTTTATAATTTCTTTGGGATCCTTTCGTCTAACTCAAAATGAGTAATGAATATATTCTTATGTAATTTTTTGTTAGAGAAACTTGACGTGCACGAAATTAGTCTATATAATCCTGATTTCTTCTGATGCCGTGACAATCTATTGCCCTATGTCCTCTTTGACAACATCTTTTGCAGGCATTAGTCCATTTATAAAGTTTAATTTTTCCAAATTGTATTTCTGGTACTCGATCGTTATCATTATCTGTAGGTAACTGGTAATTACTGAAATAGTATATATCGGATAACAATCTTAGTATCTCTCTTGCGGCATCGTGTTTCGCTGTTTGTTTTGAGACGAAAGGTTCGCTAGTTTTTGCATAATTTGTAAGACCTTTAGATATTTTGCAAGTTATAACAAATACTTGGAGAGGCGATTTTGGTTGTAAAGTTACGACTTTATAATTTAGCTTAGAAAAGTTATATTCGATACTAATTTCATTCAATGTTTTCAATGGGCTGACTGATTCAGCTGGATTTATCCTTAGATTAGCTCATTCCATTTTTACTGAATCATACCATTCAAGAATACTGACATGAGTGCTGTTGGCACATCGTGGGTGTGGTGAGCCCACACTTGTAGTTATTTATAACTACAAGAAAAACCTAGAAACACTACCCGAATCGGGTAGTGTCACGCCTACCCTGAAAGGGAAATGGTTTAATGGTATACATACAATATTTTTAAGGTAGTAAAATTTAAATCTTACGATGAAAAGATAGAAAGTTTTATGTCAATGTTTGTTTTACTTAATTATGCTTATTGTTATAATAGAAAAGATGTATATATTTTCAATTATATATTTGTTATATATTTTATTTTTAAATACTAAATTCATACAAGTGCCTGCATTTCGAATATATTAATCATACGTAAAAATATCCGTATGCTTATTGAGTAGTAGGAATATTTAAATTAGGTCGTATTTCATTGTTTGTTTCATGTTTAATTGTGAAATGAGCGAAAATATTGGATTAGTGTTTAGTGTAAATGTATTGTATAATTTAAAAAAATTTTGTTATAAAAAATTTTTGCTCATTTTACATGTGAGTGTGAATTTCGGTGTCTCGCATACATTCTTGTGTTTATTGATCAAATATTTACGAATAAGTATTACACGTAGATAATTCTCTTTTAGGATACAATAACTAATAAGTATCTCGAACATGAATGACATTGTTCCCTGGCGGACCGAACAAACGGAACGGATACGCTACAGCGTATCCTTATAGTATCCACATCGTATCCTCTCCGTACGATGCGTTTGAAGTCGCCTTTAGCCCACGTTGTCGATAAGTATTATACTTTTTAAAGTTTTTAATGTTGCAAGAAAAACTATTGCGATTACTCCGTGACCTTTTAACGCAAAATTTCACGTAGAATCCGAATTTCAACAAGTGAAATGTTCATCTTCCTTTTTAAATGAGTTTTTCTTGCCTGATACGGAGAGGATACGATGTGGATACTATAAGGATACGCTGTATACAATTTGCCTGAGGTGGAATCTTGAGTAGAATGTTTAATTAATTCATTTATTTAAGCTTAACCTGCAACGAATGGGACCACAGTGGTTGCGCCGCGCCGGAAGATTATCGAACCTATGTGTTTGCGACTACTGCCCATAAGTTCCTGATACATTATTTTCTTCAACATTGTATTAATAAATATTTCTTTATCGGTCACTTGCTTATTTTTTTGTATTTTGATGTTTTTATAGGTGCGCCATATTTGAGACACCCTTTTGCGATTTTCGAAAACCTCGTTTTTGAAAAATCTTTATTTAAAAAAGAACCGATGGTGATATGAAAAAATAAATCATAGCATTTTAAAGGTTATTTATTGACATTTTGTATGACCTGTTTCTCATTGAATTTCGGTTTACAAGGTCCCGGAAATCCATCAAAAAGGACTTGGTGTACCATATTCGAGCCATATCCTCTATAGAAGAAAATATTTTTTCATCAGACTTGGGTAAAATATTGTAAATTCAAAACATTCTTGTATAGTTTAGTAGAAATTATTAGTATATCATTATTTATTATATATATTCGAAGAAATTTTAATTTTCAATGGATATAAAGTTATTGAAAAGATTTTAAAAAGTTTTAAGATATTTCAGGATAATTCAAAGATTTTCAAATATCTTAAGAGATTTGCGAAAGATTTACTGCTCTTTAGATCATTCTTATTGCTTTAAGAAAATAAGAACGTTATACGAACTTTCAATGGACTACACCCTATTACGGACTTCCGGTTCGGGTGTGGAGACGAGTAGACGTGCGTGAGATCGGTGAAGCATTTTGGCAGGATAAAGACGGTAATGAGAGTAGTAGTGTAATGGTCAAGTGAAGAAAAAGGAGAGGAAGTGGTTAGAAAAAGGTGGAAGTGAATGTGTGAATGAAGAATCTGTGGAGAAGGTGCAAGGAGGAAAGTAAAAATTGGCACGTGTGAGTTTGGAGGTTAAGGGTCGAACCGGAAGGACAAAGAGAAGAGGCGCTGGGAGCAGCTTGCGTGGAGAGAGCGTCAGCTGTGACGAGAAGGTAGCTTGACTACAGCGGTAATTTCAGCGGTGAAGAAGAAGAGAGAGGGAAAGAGAAGTCACAGAGGGCAGGAAGAGTGAGAAAGTATGTAATAAAAGTGGTATGGGAGAAAGAGAGGGAACGAGCGAACCTTGAGAACAAGAGAGAAAGGGAGATGTTACTGGAGTCTACAATGGAAAGTGAGACAAAGGTGAAAGATGCGAGCTGTCAGACGGAGGAAAATGAGAGCACGTGGAAGAATCCCCCAAGGGCTCTGACGAAGGAAGAGTGGGTGGTGGAGAAGAAGGACAGAGCGGCGAGGAGGAGAAACCTGAAGGTGCTGGGTGTCAGCGGAGACGATTGCGAGGTAGTGAGCGTAGTGAGGAGCCTAGCGGCATGCACACAGAGGATGGCGAGAGTTGAGCAGTCATGGAAGGTGGATGGGGGTTTGATGCTCAAACTGAAGTCGATGGAAAATAAAACGGAGCTACTGGAGGCTAGGGGTAAGCTCAAGAACTCAGGAATTTGGATTGAGGAAGATTGGACGTAGAGAGAGGAGTTGGTGGAAGATTGGCTTCGAAGAGAGAAGGAGAGGTTGGAACGGACAGGCGCCGAGGCGAAGTTAAAATACATGAAAGCGAAAGTAGGCGAGACAATATGGAAATGGAACAAGAAGGAAGGCAGAATGGAGGTGATCCGGCTAGAGAAGAAATAAGTGGACCATTAGGAAAAGAAGAGATGGAAGAAGTAGAGAGTGGTGGAAAAGATTAAGTGTAAAGCAGAGCAAGGTGGTTGGTGGTTGTTGTGAGGGTATGTGTTGAATGGGAGTGGATCAAAGTGTGGGTTAGGATGTGATGTACATCGGAGAGTAAAAAACCGGTAAGAAAGGAAAAATTATTTGTGACAGATTAGGAGGAGAGATTTTTTGTTACTGCTAGATAAGAGGGGTAAAGAGAAGAGAGCGAAGAAAGTGAAAGGAGGTAGAGACAATAAGCTGAGTTTTGCAAAATTGTAAATGGACAATCTGACAGTTTGGGTGAAGAGAGAGTTTGTGACTATAATAAAGGAAAGAGGAGAAGAAGCTTTGTAATGATTTTTTGAAGACTCTCAAACCCGTAACAGGGAGAGAGTATAATAAATATACAAGTACAAGACTACACCCTATTACACTGCCGTCCAAGGTGAAAGGATACGTAAGTGACTTTGCGGTTTAGTGTTATTCTGTTAAAACTGGCAATAGAAAAGTCGACCTAAGGGACAATGTCATTTATGTACCTTTTTACTTGGTACGGCAGTACGCCCTACGGAATATTGTTTGGATTTGTATTCCTCTCATAAATAGGTCATTACGAAACTTGTTATATAATATACCATTAAGCCATTTCCCTTTCGGGGTAGGCGTGACACTACCCGATTCGGGTAGTGTTTTAAGGTTGATAACTTGTAGTAAATAACTACAAGTGTGGGCTCACCACACCCACGATGTGCCAACAGCACTCAGTTTTCTCGAATGGTCACCCATCCAAGTGCTAACCGCGCCCAACGCTGCTTAACTTCAGTGATCTGACGAGAACTGGTTTTTCAGCGTGGTATGGCTGTTGGCCATGTAATGTGCTCAAATAATGAGACGCGCTTTTCCAGCCATTGTCGAGAAAAAAGGCTTTAAAAAAATACACGCAAGTTACATAGACCGCGATGCGAAGGTTTTTCGCCTGCTGGTTAGATAAGACAGTATCACTCCTGATTTGTAACTAGAAGACCTGGGCTCGATTCTTGATATATACTGTTTTCGCAATTTTTTTTGTTTAGATTCAAACTTTTGTTTATTGTAACTGGCTATTAAATTTATTTCAATGAAGTCAAAAGAATCATTTAACCACCATTTAGCCATTTAGCGTTTTTTCGGTAATCTCACAAAATGAGAGGACTTCGTGTCACGTTTGTACTGAACTAAAAACAAATATCTAAAAAAATTAAATGTTGTAATTCGTTGAACAAAAAGGTTTTTTAGTCGACTTTTTTTAGTTTTTGGAAATATTCCGTAAAATAAACAAGTTTAATGGATGGTAAGAATATAATTTGATATATTTTAGGACGGGAACAAATTGAGGGGCCGGATGCAATGATGCATCTCTGGATGTGAAATTTGATTGAGCATATTTTCTCATCTAGAAAAAAGTTGTAGCTTTTTTAGTTTTTAAATTAGGGCCAAAAAACTGACTTAAAAAAATACGATTTTAATCCGCTGTTCACAACAACTCGTGCTCTGTTCGTCGATTTTTATGGAGAGAGGAACAGGAATTTAAAAACGTATTTTGCGAAAAATTTGTAATTTTTTTTAGACGCTCGGCGTGACTCCGACTTTTGATACTTCTGGCGTTTTGTTTATCGAGAGAATTTTCATCAAGCTAAGACTTCCTTTTACTTTTACTTTGTTATTGCAAGTCTTTCCTCGAGTTTTTCGTACATTTTGCGCCCATGTACTCTTGTTTCTCTTTCGTTTTCTACCTCGAAAAAGTTTGCGGTATATTTTCCATTTCAATATAAAACGAAAGATGGCCACTTTTTCATTTAATCACTTTTATTTAGTAAAAAATATTTAAATTAGCATTGAATTCATATCACCTAGTAAAATTTTTTAAGAAACTCTTCCTAAAATGCTGCTGTGAGGGAGCCTCTCTAATACAAGGAGGAAGTTTATTCCATAGGCGAGCACCCCTTATCATGAATTTTTAGGACTAAACCTCTATCACGAAGTCTTGCCTGGTTAGGATTTTAAGCAACAAATGTAAATAATTCAAATATGTATTGAGGGGTCTCCTCTGCGAATATGAAGTATACTAGGTTGCCCATGAAAAATTGCCTTCTTTTAGCCACTGTCAAGAACCCAGCTCTTTGACGATAGGAAGTTATGTGTTCACTTTTAGGTGAATTATTAATAGAACGGATACATGCATTTACGGCTCGTTCTAATTTTCCGTTTAAGTTATCCGTGATGTCATCGAATGCAATGCAACCATAATCAAAAAACGGCAAAACGAAGCTTTTAACTAATAGAGTCCTGGTTGAAGTAGGAAGGGAGTCTTTCTTTTTATGTAGCTGCTGTAAAATTCTGAAGGTATTTCTCAAGATGGTCATTACGTGTTCCTTCCAGGGCAGAGTTCGTTTCGTAAGATATCCCAAACCTTTAACCATATCAAGGAAGGCAATCGATACATTGCCGACCATAATGGGGGGGGGGGAGTTTCAGCACTTCTAGAGAGGGGGAGGCAGACCACCCAATGACAATCGCGTGAGTTTTAACCGGATTTAGCATGAGCCCGTTCACCGCAGGCCAATGTGCCGCGAAGTATATATCGATCTGAACCATGTCTAGCATATTTTCCAGATCAGACGCTGGTCCTGATAGGTAGAGTTTAATGTCATCTGCATATTTATGATATTTGTGGAATCGCAACTTGCCACCTAGATCGAAAGTGTAAATATTGAACAAAGTAGGAGCGAGAGATGACCCTTGGGTAACCCTCCTCTTAACCTTTACCCAGTTGGATAAATCACCCTTACTATTCCTGATCCGTTTCCACCTATGGCTGAAGTAAGACTCAAACCATTTAATAACTGAACCGGATAATTTAAAAGACTTCAATTTTCGAAGTAAAACGGTATGGTTTACCGAGTCAAATGCCTTGGAGAAATCAAATAGAACCACCACTGTGACTTCTTTTCTATCCATTGCCAATTTAATATCAGTGGTAATTTTAAGCGACGCTGTTAAGGTTCTGTGTTTAGCTCTAAAGCAAGATTTCAAGGGGTCCATTAATTTATTTGAGACATAGACCGAGCGTTCAAAATAGAGATAAGACGGAAGTCATTGGATGAAGAAGGCTTTGACATCTTGGGAACAGGACGGATGACTGCCATTTTCCAGCTAACTGGGAAAATTCCACTATGTAGCGAAAAGTTGTAAATCTGCAACAGAGTCGGGAAGATAACCCGCGCAGGGCGAGGGTTGAAGTCACTATAGGTGGCTAATTACGTAGGTGGTGAAAACGCCCGCAGGAAATCCGAAGGCGTAAGGTCCATGTCGAGGTTCACGCTTGGGCGGAATTAGACGCAGATGTCGCAGTAAATGCCATACGTTATCTTTTTTGTTTCTGTTTCTGATAGCGTTGCAATTATACTGGTTGTGGGAGTCTCTAATTTTTGTTTGCACTAGGTTACGAAGTTTACGAAATTTTTTTTGAATAAGGGGATTTTTACTAGGATCAGTTGACCTGGCGTTCGAATCCCAGCAGAGCGAAAGGAGATCTTTTTTTCTGAATAAATTTAATTTAAAGAAAGGGGATTTTTAGTTCTGTTAGCTAGTCTACGTTTTGAGTCTCGGGCCCTCATTAAATCTCTAATTTTTACAGATAGCCATGGTGCAGCTACTTTTCGTGAGCTTGGGACGAAGAGTGGCGCGAATTTGTCAAAAGCCTCAGTTAAGATAGCAAACAGCCCGTTTGCCTTAGAATTAACATCCCTTTGTAAGATCAGATCATCTTAATCGCTGCGCATACTAGGTGTGGAAAAAAAGTTCGTGGACTGAATTATTTCTGCCAACGTGGCAACACTGTAAGTTTCTACAGTGTTGCAACATCTAGGGGAAAGTCTCACGTGTTTTCAGTGAAAGTTTGGTCCCAATCTAGTGAGATCTCTGCTTTTGGTGCCCATTTTTGTGAACGTACTTTTGTTCGTGTTGGCGAAATGGAGCGAGATATTTTAACCGAGCAAAGAATCAGCATCAAATTTCTCGGAAAACTCGGCAAAACCGGTCGGGAAATTTTGGAAATATTAGAAACTGTATATGTGGAGTCCGCCACAAAGCGTAGTGCTGTTTATCAATGGGTGGATCGGTTTGAGGAAGGACGGTAGAGCGTCGATTACGACGCGAGAGTCGCTCAAAAATCAAGGTCATGCTCATCATTTTTTTTTGTATTCGTGTAGTTGTTCATCATGAATATGTTCCAGCAGGTCAAACTGTTAATGAAAACTTTTATGTTAAGGTCCTGAAGCGTCTGCGTGAACGTGTGCGAAGTACACGCCCCAAATTTTGGGCGCAGAACAAGTGGATCCTGGATCAGGACAATGCACCTGCGCACACCGCGTTCGTTACGCGTGAGTTTTTGGCCAAAAATAATATCACTACGATCGACCACCCTCCCTATTCGCCTGATGACCTACCCTGCGACTTCCACCTGTTCCCCAAAGTGAAAAATATTATGCGGGGTGAACATTTTGGAAATGTAAATACCCTGAAACCAGAAACGACGAAGCTCCTGAAAGGACTGACAAAGGAAGACATGCATCACTGCTTTCAAGAATGTAATAAAAGTTGGACAAGGGTATTCCGTTAGGGGGGGCGGGGGGTACTTCGAGGGTGACCACATCGCCCTTTCGGAATAATCAAATTTAGATATTTGGTAAGCTCAGTCCACGAACTGTTTGTCCACACGTCGTAAGCAGTTACTTTGTTTAAATCGTCTACCATTATAAGGACATTCAGCGTGCTAGTCAGGTCAGTGTGATGAGTGGAATCATGCGGAACAATGGACAAACCAGCAGAGAAAACCACATACTTCAGGTAAATCGTTAGATTGTTAGATGTATTTAGATTCGTATTTAAATCTCCCATTAAAATGATGTTATCATAATTGGGTACAAGCGCAACATTTTATGACTTCATTTCCTTGCTATATTTGGCATTGGGGGTTTGTAAATCACCCCTACTAATAATTGATCTTTTCCGACTGACACTGCGAGAAATAAATAATCCGCTATCGAATAATTTTCTTGTGGACTGAAGCCAACCAGGTAGCCTGAAAAACTTGCATATAAGTAAAGGCATACCCCACCTTCTCTTCTTTCCTCTCTGTCCTGACGAAGCAACAAATAATTCTTGTTCGCAACGGCATTGGAGGGGTATCAGGTTTTAACCACGTCTCTGAAACTGCAATGATATGATAGTCACGAAGGCTGAAAAAAATTTTGAACTCAGAAAATGGGCCAGGAGAGACTGGGCATGACGTGTCAGATATTTAACTTATCCATGTGTACGAGTGCAAGTACAAGACACGAAGGCAGGCTGAAATAGATGAGGAGACCTGTCAAGACATGTGACAAGCAAGATTCCGAACCAAGCACTCCAGAGGACATTATAGCAAATAAGAGTACAGTGACATTCATCAAGAGTGCCCCTCTTAGGAGATGACATCCCGCGTAAGTTGCAACAATAAATAAGATAAACAAGATAGGCCCAACCACATGCAGTTTCACGAGATACAAAGCTCTTTAAATCATACATATATATATATATATATATATATATATATATATGTTAAACGGTGTTTATCAGGTCCATTTTTGAGATAAAGTGGTGTTTATCGGGTCATTCCGGGTTTATTGTGTCCGAACCGATAAATTTCATATGTTAGACGGTTTTTATTGGGTCGAACCCAATAAGCACCTTTATATACCAAAAAAACATTTCTAGTATAAAACGCATGTAAAAATGCTTTACATAACAAAATAAAAGTGATGTAAGGTACAAGAAAGCTAGTTTACAATGGAAAATATATCTTTGGTATTAATGTATACAATATTGATTTTTTATATCTGTAGAAAATGTTTACATACCACAATTAACGCTTTACATAGACTTATCGACTAATTACAGAAATATCTATGAACTTTAATTTAGTATGTAAAAGCCGCAGTAAAATAAAAATTCAATTTAAATACTTAGGACCCGATAAACCACTCTTTACCTCTAATGAATGATGGACATAAAGGTGCTTATTGGGTCGGCCAATATAAATATATGGAAGACCCA
>CAKNYM010022880.1:0-17289 GCA_932195095.1 Andricus curvator | reverse complement strand
CTAATAAAATGTAAATATATGATCAGAACATGGTTGACGCTTATTAGGTATGAGATAACAAACATCAGGTATACTATTTAATCGAATGATGAACTGGAACATTCATTATTTATATTTCAAACTAAATTCTTCATAATTAATTAATTATCTTTTCCTCTTATTAGAAAAGATGAAAATTGTTTCTTCTGCAGTCTTATACTTAGCAGTCATCCTCAATTCTATTGGTAAATATAACAAAATAATATATTCATAATTTTAATTCATTTTTTTAAGCTGAACGCAAATCAGAATTTGTGCGCTTCAATCGTCATTCAATGGCAATTTCTTTAGAACAATATTTGAGTTTCTCCAAAATAAGTACTTATTCAGTCTGAATTTATTCTGGGGAAATGAAGAATGTGGGTGTTAAAAAAATGAAATGAATTATTACAACTTAGAAAAAATTTCAGAAGAAATTCGATCTTTTGTAGCAAAAGCGAATTTTCTCTTGAAGAAAATGCGTAATTCCTTGCGTTATAAGTTTTCTAATAATAAGAGAGTGGATTAGGGCAACTGCAAAGCTTGCTGAAGAGCGCAGCTCGGTTCTCCACAGATGCGCTAATCTGCTCTCTATTCTGAATTGCTTACAAATATTTCTATGTGCCCACTATAAATGGAATTAGTAAATTTTCAGTTAACAAAATAAATTTTCACTTAAAAAAGACGAATTTGAGAGCGCCACTGTTGTTTTTTGCGCTCGTTAATATATTTATCTTGCGCTTCGCGCTAAATTATTTATTTACCTCGCACCACGCGTTCAGCCTTTGAACTTCCCCCAGATTTGAGCACAAACTTTTTAAAACACATTCTACCAATGCATATTCATAATATGCATTGGTAATGAAACACATGTATTTTCATTGTCTTGTTTCTATAATGAAGAAATGCGCATTCTATAAGAGAATTTATTATTAAACATTGTATTGCGACTTGTGTCGTTTTTCCATGAACTTAATTGTTCATTTTGAATGTTATTTTTCACAATTAAAACTCAAACTGCATATCCTATAAAAATGATTAGTGATAAATTTATACCTTTTTTTGGATTAAAAATTTATGTCTGATTGTTTTTTCTTAGCTTGTGTCGTTTGTCCACGAGTTTCATTTTTTTATTTTCAACGTTGTTTTTTACGAATAAAATAAAAACAACGCATCCTATCAAAAAGTGTTGAAGAACAAATTTGTAGATCTTTTTTGATTGAAGAATTTTCAAGGTTTATTATTTGTCGTATCTTGCATAGTTCTAGCGCGAAATGGGATTTTTTATTTTTCATTGATTTTTGTGCAGTCAAAATTTAAATTTTTCATTTCTCAAGAAAATTCGGAAAGTTGTTGTGATAGTCTTGTAGGACTTTCGAAGAGCAAAATTTCTAATTTTTTTACTTTTTCCATATTTTCCATTATTTGGCTTGAAAGGACCCCGCACAATATGTATTGAGAAAAGGTCTCGGTGGATTTTATAAATTTTTGATATTTTGTAGAACATGAGCCCCCGAACAAAAAATCATAATGACAAAACCCCGAAAAATGGACAGATTTTCATCTGCACCGCGCCAAAAGTACCCTTTCAGACCAGCATTCACGCTACATAGACGCTATTGGCGCGAAGCTCACTGAAAACACTTAGCACTCTGCAACTTTGACATTTTGTAGGTCATGGCCCCGCGGACAAAAAATCCTTCTGACAAAACCCCGAAAAATGGACAGATTTTCGTCTGCACCGCGCCAAAGGTACCCTTTTAGACCAGCATTCACGCTACATGGAGGCTACTGGCGCTACGCTCACTGGAAACACTTAGCACTTTGTAACTGTGCAGATGAAAATCTGTTCATTTTTCGGGGTTTGGCATTATGATTTTTTGTTCGGGGGGTCATGTTCTACAAAATATCAAAAAATTATCAAAATCCACCGAGACCTTTTTTCAATACATTTTGTGAGGGGTCCTTTGCATTTTCGTTTTTTTTTATTTTGTTAGTGCAATAACTCTGATAATTTTTCTTTTATCAAAAAAGTCAAAGGATAAATTATTCATTTTTTGTGTACTATGAATAATCGTACGGAGAACCTTGAATCTCGAAAAAGGTATCTCAAACATATTGAAAATGCTCTAACTTTTTGAATTTTCATCCAAAATGGCTGGCTAACGAACTTAACGTTTAGTTTAGGACACTCGAAAAGAAAGGCCAAAGGCCAATAGAATCTGTTATTTCTTTCGAAAGTTATCGTGCTTAAAACTAAAAATCTTCAACCAAAACAGATCAAGTTTTAACCAAACAGTTTCATTCTAAACAAAACAATGACTACAAAAAAAAAGAATTTTCAAAGCAAAAAGAAGAATTATCAACAAAAAAGTTCAATTTTCAACCAAGAAAGATTTTGCAATCAAGAGAGAAAAAAGCTTTCAATCAGATTGGTGAATTTTAAAAAGAAAAAGATGAATTTTCTACAAAACATTGAATTTTGATGTTACATTTTTTGTTGACTAGCGAAGTGTACTTCTTTCATGTCGATGGATTAGTGGTGATTGATGTACATAGTCTAAACTAGAATGATTTTAATTTTTAGCTGAGAAAGAAAATTAAAACCATTCTGGTTTAGACTGTGTCGATCAAAAACCGTCATTTCATCAACAAAATGACATTTTTTCAATTGAAAAAATTGTTTTTTGTCCGACGTAATTACAGGCGTAATGTGGCCGCTTTCAACCCATTGACAATAGTAGACTTTTCAACTATAAAGAATCAACTTTTGATATAAAATAGTTGTATTTTCTTATTGGTTCTATTAATTCAGTTTCCGTTTAAGCGAAAACACGAAAAACAGTAGTGTTTCTGAATGGCCCCCTTATATACTCCAAGAGAAAACACAAGGAAAATTGAACCTCTGTTTCTTGTTGCAGAGTTGAGCTTACAGTTCGAGCGTTCACCTGACGGCGACTCCAGTCCTGGTGTTCCTCGTGGCAGAACTTCTCATTCTCTTGACTTGTCCCTTTCTCTTGCCATACCTCATAATCCGGATTCTCCAGTCAGATCTTCTCCTCCTGCCAAATCACTTCGTGCCAGGTCCAGGTCTCCTGCTGGCGAGTCTTCTCTTCCTGCCAGCTCCAGATCTTGTCCTGCCATTCGTCCTCTTTTCCGCCTAGGTGGACTTGAGTCTGAAGAACTTAAAAATATTCGGCTTATTCCCCACACGAATCCAAACAGGCGATTCAAAATTCAAAGATACACTTTTCCTGCCGATGCACAAATTTATGTGAGGGAAAGCTATAATATTCTTAGGACCATACCAACTGGAAGACAAACTGTATTATCAACGTCCAATGGTGAAGTCTTTGCAATATTAGAGCGAAATAATACAATTCTTCGTGGAACATATACTGTCGCACAAATACGGGCTAAAATAAACATGAACAGCGGCAAGGTTGCAGACATGACCACTGAAGAAATGAAGGAAGCTCCTCTGGGTTGGCGTCACCCAATCTCCAGCAATTTTGAGAAAATAGTGATAAACGACTTTCGCCGACAACATTAATTTTTGTAAATATTAAAATAAAATATATTATGGTATATGATCCGAAGTAGAATAAAAATTCTACAAGTAACTGGTAATTCAGAGGCAGTATTCTATAACCATCTATAGATTTGTCCCGCTCAACGACGTTTGTGTCCGGAGACTTTTTAAACAAGACTCGAATCTTTTCTGGACAAATTTTTCATTTTCCGTGACCATTATTATTCAAATACCAACAAATTAATTTTATTACATTTTTCAGATATAATATTTTATAGACAGGATAAAACAACTTCAAATTAAAGTTTCAAATTCGCTTATTCATTGAAAACATAAACAATTCAATTTAAAAAAAAAATGAATTCCTTACGAACAATACAACAGTTGATATTTAAACACAAAAATAGATATTTCAACAAAATAATTACATTTTTAACCAAAGAGTTGAATTTTCAATAAAATAATTGAATTTTGAACAAAATGGTTGATTTTTGAATCAAATAGTTGAATTTCCAACCTACAAAGATGATTTATCAACTAAAATAATGAATTTTTAACAAAGCAAATAACTTCGAATCAATAAAGAGAGAAGAAAATGAAGACAACAAAAAACAAGATTTTTCACGAAGATAGCAGCATATGTAAATTCTTTTAAACGGTGAGGGAGAGAAATCATTTATATCTATCCAAAATCTGTGCTAATATTTGAAATCTTTGCGAAATATTCAACATCTTTGGGAAATTATTGAAATTTTGTGGAATCTTTGAAATCTATCGGAAATCTTTGCGAAGTAATTATAGTCTTTATGAAATCTTTTAAGTCATCCGAATTCTTTGTAAAATATTTGAAGAATCATTAAAATATTGTAAATCGATCGAAAATCTTTGAAATATTCCAAACTGTGCTCAATATTTGAAATATTTGCGAAATATTTAAAATCTTTGGGAAATTATTGAAATTTTGTGCAATGTTTGAAATCTATCGGAAATCTTTGTGAAGTAATTGTAGACTCTGGGAAATCTTTCAAGTCATCCGAATTATTTGTAAAATCTTCGGAAAATCATTGAAATCTTCTAAATAGATCGGAAATCTTTGCGAAACCTTTGAAGTTTTGCGAAATCTTTGGAAAATTATTAAAATCTTTGTGCAATCTTTGAAATTTTTATCTGAACTCTTTACGAAAATTTTGAAATCTTTAAAAATCTTTGCGAAATAAAATTTTACTTTTTTAAATGAAAATCAGTGAAATTAACCCACAAAGGACGAATTTTCAAGCAAAATAGTTCACCAATCCTGAGCAAGAGCACATTCATTGTGAGGCAAGCAGTTGTATTTGAAACAAATAAAGATACAAGAAAAAAAAATAGAAATTATGAATGCCTATGATTGCAGAATCTTCAATTGTAAATCCTGGAAAAGGAATTGGTCAAAAAAGGCTGCGAGTTGCATACCTTTCAAGTGTAAATCTTGAAAATAGTATAACTTCCAATTCTATACTTTGCACAATTCAACAACTTTCAATTCTGGAAGCAGCATCTTTCTTTAGCATTTTTCATCGTAGAACCTGGAAAGAGAAAGGTATCTTTTGTTGCGAAAATATTTCGATCACATCGTTGATGTGGAGGGGCATATATCTGATTCCCTTGCATTTTCTCTTGTCCTGCGATGAAGAACAAACTAAATCACCTGACGATAATGAATACACACATGAATGGAAGAATATAGCCTTAATCTTTCACAGATTCCACAGAGGGGATGAGACGCACATCGATCAAGAGAGGAGGTAAGGCTGCAATTGTTGCAAGTGAAGAAGAGAAAGAAGGTCCTATGATTATAGCCATAGTTTTAGCAGGCTTAAGAGTGACGCCGTTGTCAAGGCCAACTGCACCACCAAGTCGATATCCACCTGTACCTTTTCAAGTGAGCCCTCAAAAGTGGCAATAAGCCCGGAGAAGTGAAGCTTGAAGTCATCAGCATAATTGTGATAGTTGCAGTGTCGAAGTTCGCTTCCAAGTTCAGGTGTATAAATATTAAATGGAATGGGTGCAAGCGTGGAACCTTAAAGAATACCACTCTTAATCTCCAGTTATTTCTCTTCTGTCAATTGCATTGGGTCCATTAAATCGTTAGTTTCAGTATGTGCAGTAGGTTGCTGATGGACAATGTGTTCGAAAGGTTTAGGCAATTTATGAATTTCTAAAGTCGTTTGTAGTTCCACCTGCTCATTTACGTTGAGCGCATGCTCAATAGAAGCCACTTTTACTTTCAAATCCTTTACATCCTTTTTAATTCTGGTTATATCCTTCTTTCTCATATCTAAGCCAGCTTCGAGTACAGAAATTTGATTTGAGTTCTCAGCAACATCCGCTTTCATCGTTTGAATGAAAGTTCGGAGACTGTCGCTAAATGCTTGTTGCTTATTTTCAAAGCCTGTGAACCTGGAGAGAATCTCTTGTGACTTCGCAAGCGCTTCCTTTTGTCCTTCCAAGATAACATTTCTAATCATAGCAGCGAGATCAGGCTCGTTGGTGGTAGCCGTTGCTGCTGAAGGTGCACGAGCATGAGGTGAAGATGTACTGTAGGCGTTGCGAAGATTAAATGCAGGTTTCCCAAACGAACTACCATCGAATACCGCGAAGATGTCTCTGTCCTCATCTGGAAATCACTTCCTTGCACTCTGGACCCATTGCTCTACATGGTTAATGACAGTTATTTATTAATCCCAAAACAGCAAAGAACTAGCAGCGTCGAACAAGACCAGTTTGCTTAGACGCACCAGGAACACACAAAGTAACAAATTGCAAATTTTTATTTGAAAAAGTGAAAGAGAAACTCGCGAAACTGCTAAACTACGGAGAGCAGCAAATCGAACCGTCTGCTCCGATCACCGTTACCAATACGTTGATTTTCAGTGAGACAGGAAATTTTCGTAACGAATTGTTATATCGAATTTGAGACAGGGGATTCTCTGAAAGATTTATAATTCTGAATGTGGACGCAGAATTTCAGTAAAGAAATTTAATTATGATTTTACAACTGGGAATTTCCATGAATAATTGAAATTTTTTACTTTGGACAGAATATTTTATTAAACAATTATAATTTTCAGTTAAAAAGTAACTCAACGTTTCGGAAACACTCTGTTTCCATCTTCAGGGGAAAAAACAGTTATAAAAGTCTAAAAAGATATAATAAAAATCAATTAATGTATTAAAATGAACAACTTTTTAGAAAAAATGTAAATAACCAACTTACGGAATAGTTACGAAAATCTCAGTACGTCATTTTTGGAGTAGTTGATAGTAGTTCATAATTAAAAACAATAGTAATTCAAACAAAGTTTTTCTTTATATCGACATATGCCGCATAATTTAGAGTGTGTGAATTTTCTGTAAGTAAGTTATAATTTGGTTAACAAAAGGTATCATAATAATAAAAAATATAGAGGTTAAGTGCAAAATATAGATAGTTATAGTTACCATGTTTAGATTTAGATTAAACTTCAAGAGATTTGCATGTGAAATAACATGAATATTAAAACCGGTAAAAAATGTAAATTTCTAAATTGAAAAGCATTTTTTTCAAATTATTATGAGAGCAGGATGGAGAAGCATCCTGCTCCCATAAAGATGACTCCAAAAGTGACTGTCAAGGAAATTCAATAGCCTAACATACATTAGAAATGGAGGGAAAGGCGCCAAAATTTGAAAGTAAATAACAGTTGAAGATTAAAAAACAGGTATTCAAGAAGTAGAAACAAGCAAGATAAGTTGATTAAATTGTATTCGATATTGCATGAAAGTTCAAGATAAATTTCATAAAACCAACTCTAAAATCGAATTGTAAGATTCATCAAGGTGATCAAGATCATTGATTTTATCCAAACACTTACCTAGTTCTTTTTTATTAAAAACCATTTCTGCAAAGGCTCTATTTATAGTACGATTCTCTTGATGCAAAACTTCAATCTCATCCCACAGAAAATAGTGACAAATATTATCATTATTATTATTATATAAGTGGTCGTTAAGAACATTATTGTAATTTAATCTAACACTATCCTGGTGTCCTTTACGTCTAATGTGTAAAGGTCTTTTTGTTTGTCCAATATAGCATTTGCCGCAATTACAAGAGAAACGGTAAACAACGTTAGTTTTTTCTAAAATTGTGACAAATTATTAAGAAACCTATCAACCCCTCTGTTTCTTGTTGCAGAATTGAGCTCACAGTTCGAGCGTTCCTCTAATGGAGACTCTCTTTCTGGTGTTCCTCGTGGCAGACCTTCTCTTGATTTGACTCTTTCTCTTGTCATACCTCATTCGGATTCTCCCGTCAGGTCTTCTCCTCCTGTCTATCCTTCTCTTCGTGCCAGGTCCAGGTCTGCTCCTATAATTATTTTTGCTGCGCGTCTAAGTAGGCTTTCATTAGAAGGACTTAGATCTGTTCGGCTTATTCCGCACGCAAATCCGAACCGTCGATTCGAAATTCGAAGATTACGTTCAAAGGCGGGTAAAAATAAACATGTAAAGCGGCAAAGTTAAAGATATGACCAGAGAAGAAAACGAGGAATCTCCCTTGGGCAGGTCTTGCCCAATTTCAAGGAATTTTAAAACAATAATTCTAGATGACTTGCGCCAATAAGATTAGTTTAATTTTTTTTCAATGTAAGACTAAAAATTGTTTGTGATTCGAAGTAGCCTAAATCAGGGTTGCCGCAAAACTTCATTTAAAAAATTCATTCCCTTTTCCCTGATTTCTTTCTTTCTGACCAATCTTTTTGTTTCCCTGACCATAAATATTCAAGTACCAGCATGATAATCTTGTAACATTTTCAACATAGAATGTTTTGTGAAAATAATACAACAATTTCAAATTGAAATTTTGAACCTATCTATTTATTTTAAACAGAAACAGTTCAATTTTTAACAAAAAGATTAATTGTAAACGAAAAATATAATAGTTAAATTTTTGAAACAAAAATATGAATTTTTAACTAAAATGATGAATATGCAAATAACATAATAAGCTTTAACAAATCAGTTCACTTTTCTACCAATAAAGACATATTTTAAAACGAAAGTAATGTGGGTATTATAATAAATTTGATTGGAAAGGGTTTAACTTTCCAAGATTTCAAGTAAAAGTATTTTATTCTTTAATTAGATTCTTCAATAAAAATTTTTCTTTATAAACGCCCAGAATAAAATTTTTCAAATTGGCTGGTTTCGATTTTTCAATTTATTCGTGTGTGGAATAATATTTGAACAAATAATGTGATAAAGTTAGCATTTTCAACTATATGATTTTTATTCTTTAGACAGAAATGCCAAAATAAAATCATTATTGTTCAGAATTATTGTACCTGAACTTAGGGATACCGGGCGACCTCTCAGAGTATCAGCTCTATCCTTGCACGCGGGGCTCTACAAGGATTGACGATCCCTTTTCCCTAGCTGCTCGTGGAAACAACAATGACAACTCCAAACATAGTTGTAGGAAGTGCGGTTCAATGGGTCGGACAACAATGCCGACTACCCTAGAGTTGGGCGAGCCAATCAAGACGGAGTCAATGCGATTGACCGGCAGAATCTCATTACTTTTAAGTGGACGGATCGAGTCAGGGACGACTTGCTGGAGTGCTATGATACCAGTATGGCCCCTGAACGAAAAGGTTACATGACGCGACTGCATGCTCTGTGGTGCGAGAAACACCCAGAGCTCTCGGATTTTTCGCAAAAACGTCTGCGAAACCGTGCCGAGGACCTCCGGAAAAGGGGTTATATAAGCAGAGCGCCTACACAACCGCAGCCAGAACAAGCCGGCAACAGAGAAAAAGAGGCGACACTGAGACCAACTTCGGACACGCATCCAATAGAGGAAGAACGATGCTTCAAGACCATGAGCCCTGTCCTCTTTTGCCTCACATTATTGCCACTATTCTTCGCACTTCGCCATTCCGAAGGGTATCTGTGCGGCAAACCTGGAAACCGAACGCATAAGGTCACTCATGTATTTCACATGGATGATCTTAAGATCTATGCTAGGAATCAAGAGAAACTACATCTAGCTCTAAAGATTGTCAAAGAGTACACTCAAGAGATTGGAATGGAGTTCGGGTTAGAGAAATGCGCCAAGGTTAATTTAAAGAAAGGGAAACTTAATGGCATCCCCGAAGATCCTGAGCTCGTTGACAGAAGCGCTATATGACATCTTTGCGCTAGAGAGACCTATACATACCTGTGCGTGCAACAGAGCCGCATTCAGGACGTGACATCTATAAAAGATACTCTCCGATGCAGATACAAACGTCTCATCCGATGGATATGGTCTTTCGAACTGTCGGCGAGGAACAAAGTATCTGCGATGAACATGCTTGCTATCCCAGTAATACTCTATTTATTTGGAGTAGTTCCATGGACGAAGGAAGAGCTCAGATCCTTCGATATCGGGTCCCGAAAGGTTATGCACATGAACAAAAGCATGCACCTTAAGTCTTCTGTTCCACGTCTTTACGTCTCACGCCGTCAAGGTGGTCGCGGAATACTGAATCTTGAATGTCTTCACAACAGGATTATTCTGAGTACAGCACATATGGTCACAAATGGACAAGACCCTCTTCTTAAAATGGTCAGGAAACACGAAGAAGTGGGCAAAGGGGCGTTTCTGTACAAACAGCGGAGGAGGCTGCTGAAACACTCGGCCTTGACTACAATATTAGGGGTGCGCAAAATGCACCAAATCTTATCCATCTTGAATACTCACTCCTTAAGGCCCGGATTAAGAAAGCAGAGGAGCTAAACACGGCATCTTCCACAGAAATGTGGAAGATCAGTCGACGTCGCATGAGCTAACGTTTGCTTTCCTTAGATCACCCGGATTGAAGTCGGGCACGGAGGGCTTCATTTTGGCATGTCAAGACGGTGTCACTTCCACTCTAGGATAACGTCTCCACATTTTGAACCAAGATATTCCCGATGATAGCTGCAGAGCGTGGCATGCACACCGCGAGCATCTAGGACACATAAAATCATCTTACGGCATTAGCCCGAATATCTCTCTGCTAAACGCTCCTAGAGAAATAGAGTCAATTGTCGAAAATGAGAAGAGCCGCATATACTGGAACTTCATATTCTCGACACCAGCACCAGCTGACAAAAACTTCACAGCCAAGGAGAAAGAAAAGAAAGAGAGATACAAAGACCTTATAAGGGTGTTGCTACGGTTATACCCGGAATATTCTGTTGAGCTAATAGCGTATTGAGTTCGTCGCAGACTGTAACCACCTATCTCACGGTCGTCAGACGTGGTTACAGCTGAAACTTTACCGCGATTTCGTTGGTAGCGGGTGCAATTTTTCAGATTAGCACCCGCTTCTAGCGAAATCCCGCGGTTGCCCTTATGACAAACTTTTAATTATATATATATATAGAGGGGAGAGTGGTCCTAAGTCGGCACTGTGGGTTAAGTTGGCACATTCGCGTTTTTTTTTCAGAATTAGCGGTCGTGTCGGATTAAACATTTTGTCCTTTGACAGGCTGGTAGACATGGACGTAATTTACGCCGACAATTGTTAATTTAGATTTCGCTTGACAGCGTGAGCGTGGTATGCATTTTTTGTTTTATCAATTAATTGTGTTGTTTTCTGTGTTCTGTGTGATTTCGCCTGATAAATACGATTTTGTATTTGGATTTGTTTTGTGTGCGTATGTAATAGCATGAAATGTGTAAACATTCGTAGTGGTCCTGAGTCGGCACCAAACAGTCGGTATTAAGTCGGCGCCTTTTATTTTTGTTTCTTTTGTTGTTATTTGTGTGTTATTTTATTTTGTTGTGTTTTAATTCCATGTCACTCGTCTCTTGTTGGTTTTTTTAGTTTAGTTGTCTTTTGACTGCAAGTTGCTTGTCTCTGGTAGGTGTTGATCCTATAAATAAAGTTTGACAATATTCTACATGTTTTTTCATTTTCAATGGTTCAAATTTGTCCATTTCCTCCTAAAACTTACATAACCTGCCTTTTTTCTTGCATTCGAGCGGAAAAAATTATGTCCTGACTCATGACCAGCTGGTGCCGGCTTAGGACCACAATTTTGAGAAATAGCAAAAATAGATTTCTTCAATTTGCAATGCATTGCAACCTGACCAAAGATATTAAAGGGCTATTAAACTCTGTTCACCCTCTGTTTTCGACAAAAACTCTTACTGTGCCGACTTAGGACCACTCTCCCCTATATATCTCATATAATATATTCTAAATATCTCATTTCGAAAAATCAGATCAAAAATGTGAGAGAATGAAATTCATCTCTCCCATTCTTCAACATATTTTCACGATGTGTAGCTGACCGGTATATCAGGAAATGACACGGAAAAAACTGGAAATTTGAGTCAATGACCGGGATTTTTCTCTTGAATGTACTAATATGGAACTTTATGGTACATTCAAACATTTTATTACTGTACTTTTGAGGTAAAACCCGGAAATTGTGTAAGAATCATAATTCTCACTTGGAATAGAGGATTTCCCAAAAGAATTACGATCCAGAGTCGAAACGGGAATACATGAAAGGAATATTTTTTTAAATCACATAAAAAATTACAATTATCCTGACATGCAAAAGAAAATTTCGGAAGGAATTACAATTCTAAGTTGCAACGTAGAGTTTTAGTAAAGAAACATAATTTCGAGTTTAAAACAGGGAATGTCTGTGAAGAATTATAATTTTAACTTGGAACAGGGAATTTTAGTTAAGACTCATAATTTTTATTTTCAAATAGAGAATTTTCATAAGAAATTATATTTTTACTTGAAAGAGTACATTTTTGACATGGAACGGGAATTTTGAAAAAGAATTTTGACTCTGATTCAGAAGGATGGAATTTTACAAAAAATCTTTGTTCAAATACAGCATTATAATTTAATTCCCGAACTTCCCTGCTCTAAATGAGACATAAAAACCACTGTATGTAAATTGTCCATTTAAACGACGGTTTGCTCTTAAACATATAACATTAAGTAAATTATGATATCATTTTTAGCAAATTTAGTAGTTATATTTTTTCCTTGAAAGACACTCTAATGAAATGTAAATACCTGAGCAGAACATGATTGACGCTTATCATCTATATGATAACGGACTCTACGATGCAGTATATATACTGATAAAAAACTAGAATATCTATTAGTTAAATTGTGAATTAATTTCTGCATTAGTACATTATTTATCTTTTCCTCTTATTAGAAATGATGGGAAATGTTTCTTCTCTCGTCTTATACTTGGTGGTCATCATCAATTCTGTTGGTAAATATAAAAAAAAAATATTTCTATAATTTTAGACACATTTTTCAAGCTATACGCTAATCATAATTTGTTCCCTTAATTCTCTCTTGATCTCTCTAGTAGCCTAATGGGAAAGCACCTGACCGCCAATCGGGATTTCTGTGGTTCGATTTCCAGCGAAGCGAAAGGAGGAGATCTTTTTTCAGAAAAAAATAATTAAAAGTAATTTCCAATTCACAACTCCATCTAGTCTGAAAAGACGGTAGAAAATTCTGTTATTCTCTGATGATAATACAGATTCCTGAAAAAATTTGATTCGTACCACCGAGCAAAATAATGCGTGTATTTTCTGAAAAAAATGTCCTTCTCTCGATCGCTCTAGTAGCTTAATGGGAAAGCACCCGACCGCCAATCGGAAGTTCTGTGGTTCGATTCCCAGCGGAACAAAAGGAGATCTTTTTTTCAGAAAAAAATCAATTAAAAATAATTTTTAATTGTTTAAAAACAGTTCTATGTGTCCTCCAAAAATGAAGTTAGTCAATTTTAAGTTGGAAAAAATTAATGTTGAACCCAAAAAGACTAATTTTCGGAAAAAGAAATGAATTTTCTTCTAAACTGATGAATGATTAAAAAAAATTAATTTTCCCCCAAGAAGATTAATTTTCTACCAAAATAAAAAATCGAATTTTCAACAAAATAGTTAAATTTTCCATTAAAATTATAGATCTTCAACCCAAAATTTTCAAGAAAAAAAAATTAATTTTCAACCAAGGGGATAAATTCTCTTCCAAAAAAGGAACAATTAAATTTTCTGTTAAAAAATTAGTTTTCGGAATAAAAATGTGTTTTCAACCAAATAGTTCAATTTTTACCGTAAAGAGTTGCATTTAAAAAAAAATACATCATTTTTAAACCAAATATTTGAATCTTCAATGAAATGGTATTAATTAGAAACAAAATAATTCAATTTTCAAGTGAAATGATAAATCTTTAACAAAGCAATTTTAACAAAGAAGTTCAACTTTCAACCATATAGTTCAATACATCAGAAATCAAAAAAAAATATTCCAATATAAAAAAATGAATAGAAAATGCTCACCGAAAAATATAAAAGTTGATATTTCAACCAAAACCGATTTTAATTTTAGATAAAGAATATATAATTCCACCAAAGAGAGATGAATTTTCCAACCAAAAAGACAAATTTTCCACAAAAAAGTTAAATTTTCAACCAAGAAACATTTTCACTCAAGAGGTAAAAAAACTTCCAACCAGGTTTTTGAATTTTTAAGCCAAAAAAATTACTTTTCTACAAAACATTCAATTTTGATGTTCAGTTTTTTTTTAATAGCCTAGTGCACTTCTTTTATGTCGATGGAATGTCCCGTTTTGATTTACATAGTCTAAAGCAGAACGGTTTCATTTTTTAATTGTGAAAAAAATCAGAACATAAAATAGAATATAAATTCTTGCACAAATAGGTACGGCGTTGTCGTTGTCTTTCAAGAGGCTGTAAAAAAAATTTCCCAGCGGAGCTGGAGATACATTTTTTTTACAGCTAAAGATTAAAACCATTCTGGTTTGAGCTATCTAAATCAAAAACTGCCATTTCGTCGGAGAAAAAAAACAATTTCTAAAAAACAGTTGAATTTTCAACCCGAAGATATAGTATAATTTTTGACATAGCGAGATGAATTCTGAACCCAAAATATAATAATAGACTTTGCAATTGAAAAGAATGAAGTTTTAACGAAAGATAGTTGGATTTTCTTATTGGTTCTATTAATTAGGCTTGCGTTTAAGGTGAAGCACAAAAAATTAGTTTTTGAACGGCCCCATTTCTCTCCGGAAGAGAAAAATTTGCCGGGAGAGAATACACAAGAAAGCTAATTGAAACTCTGTTTCTTGTTGCAGAATTTAGCTTACAGTCCGAGCGTTCACCCAATGACGAATCTATCCCTGGTGTTCCTTGTGGCAGATCTTCTCCTTCTCTTGATTTGAATCTTTCCCTTGCAATACCTCATTCTCCTTTTTCTCCTGTCAGGTCTTCTCCTCCTGCCGATTCTTCTCTTCGTGCCGAGTCTTCTCTTCGTGCCAAATCTTCTCTTCGTGCCGAGTCTTCTCTTCGTGCTGAGACTTCTCTTCGTACCGAGTCTTCTCTTCGTGCCAGATCTAGGTCTCCTCCTGCCGCTCGTACTTTCTTCCGCCTAGGTGGACTTACAAATGAACAACTGAGGTCTGTTCGACTAATTCCCCACACGAATCCGAACCGGCGATTCAAAATTCGAAAATATGTTTTTCCAAGCGATGTACAAATTCATTTGAGAGAAAGATATAATACCCTTAAGCCCATGCCAATCAGAAGAGAGACTGTCTTATCAACGCCCAATGGTGAAGTCTTTGCAATATTTGAGCGAAATAATACACTTCTTCGTGGAATATATAAAATAGAAAGACAACTTCAAAAGCGGATAAAAATAAACATGTACAACGGCAATGTTGAAGAGATGACCACAGAAGAAATGGAGGAAGCTCCTTTGGGTATGCGTCGCCCAATCTCCGCCAATTTTAAAAAAATTGTGGCAGAGGAATTTCGCCAACAACAATAATTTCATTTTTTGCAAATGTAAAACTAAAATATGTTATTTTGTGTGATCCAGAGCAGGATCAAAATCTTACAAGTAACTGGCAATCAAGGTGCTGCATTCCATAACCATCTAGAGATTATCTCGCTCAACGGCGTTGGTCTCCGGACACTTTAAACAAGACTAAAATAAAGAATTTTGAATTACAATTTTTAATTCAGTTATTTATTTCAAACAAAAAAGGTTGAATTTCCAAAAAAAGATAAATTCTCAACGAAAAATATAATATTTGATACTTAAGCAACAACAAGGAAAGATATTTTAGATAGTTTTCATATAATTGAGCGTATGTCACAAAATTGTTATTCACATTTTTTTTGCCATGTTTGACCAATAAAAACAAAACTTGTTAATCTTCCATCCCCGGCAGTATGACGTAGATTTTGAACGTCCCGTTTTCTCCCCGCGAAAGAAAAATATACCGGAATAAAATACACTAGGAAAATCTAACCTCTGTTCTTTGATGCAGAGTTGAGCTTACAGTGCGAGCGTTCACCTAATTCTATTCCTGGTTTTCCTTGTGGCGGAAATTCTTATTTTCTTGATTGGTCTCTTTCTCTTGCCATGACTCATTCTCCGGGTTCTCCGGTCAGATCTTCTCCTCCTACCGAGTCTTCTCTTCGTGCCAGGTTCAGGTCTCCTCATGCCATTCGTTCTTCTTGCCTCATTTTATAACCGTCTAGTGACTTTTCTCGCTCAATGGCGTTAGTCTCCAGACACTTTTCAAACCAGATTCGAATTTCAATTTCAAAAGTACATTAGTGTTGCTGTAAAACTTCATTTGAAATATGCCTTGATTTTTCCCTGATTTCTTCATGACCAATTTTGTATTTTCCATAACCATAAATATTCAGATAGCAACTTAAAATTTTCAGTAATAAAAGTTCATTTGCAAGAAAAAGCAACGAATTTTCAGCAAAATAGTCAAGTTTTCAAAAAGGAAGAAAACACAGCTAGATTATTAAACACATTATTTTTTTCATATAAAATTTGTTAGATTAACTGCCAGATCAATATATAGCAACAACTTATCATCATGCGTAACAATTAAAAAATATATTGAATAAATATTCCAATTAAACGGTTATAAAAAAAAAAATTTCTCCAGTAAATATTCTTATGAGTAAATTTATATTGATATTCTATGAAAATATGTTGATGATAATTAAATTAACGATTGTTATAAATAAATTATTAAAATAATCTCGCTATTGAAAAATAATTTTGAACAAAATAGTTAAATCTTTTACCAAAAAGATGAATTTTTAACTGAAATAATAAATCTTGAAGCAGCATTCGACTTCAGGACAGTTTTATTGTATAAGTATGCAAACTTTTTATAATTTTTCTCGCAAGTTTCGAAATCTGTCTTAACAGTAATAAATTCATCGTAAACTTACCCCATTCTAAAAATTTAAAACGAATATTGTTTTTCAGATATTGAATAAAATAATAAATCTTTTTTAGATGTATACACAAGGTTTATAACTCTCTAAATCTGACGTATACTTTCCATGAAATCCCCTATAAAATCTTTTTAAAATAATTTAAAACCACTAAATTTTAATGAAATCATTATATTCTGTGAAATGCCAATGAATATTATGAAATACTTTCAAATGCCTTTGAATACTTTGAAATCCCATGAAATTATCAGCAATTTTGTTGCATAACTTGGAAATCGCTTGCAATATACTGTCGTAAGTGTGAAGAGAAAGAGAAACGTGGGAACAGGTGAAGGGAGAGGTAAAGGAAAAGGAGGGGATGGGAAGAGGGGAATTGGGGATTGAGGATTGAGGATTGAGGGAAAGGGAG
>CAKNYM010022876.1:0-36062 GCA_932195095.1 Andricus curvator | reverse complement strand
CTGAGGACGCGCTACGTAGTGGTGATAGGAAACCCACCGAGTAGATCTATATAGGCTTACCGAAACTATTTGCCATCCTCACCGAATTTCGGTCAACCTTGCTGCCCATTTTCAGCTCCCCTGGGCTCACCGAAAATATTTGTTTTACGCTCACAACATATTCGAAAAATGATTAAATTTTTTAACTTTTTAATGAAATTGGTTTATAATATTCGCAAAAATAATTGATTAATAGTGTTTACTGTTGAAATTCTGCTGGACTAGTCGGTTATTAATACTAATATTGAAAAAACTGTTTTTTTATCCTAATCATGGATTTTGTTTATAAAGTTTCTTTATAGTATTAACAATACTTATTTTGCTACTAAGAATTCCTATTTTAATATTGTTTGAATCAAATTACTAGCAATATGATAAAAAATGTCAAAATATTAGCAATTCTAAAGAAATTGAAAAAAGCTCAAAGAAGGTCAAATTGAAAAAATTAAATTGAAAAAGATAGGTTTTTTCAAATTTAAAACGCAGTGTGCAGTGTGCGACCCTCAACTTTCGTAGTAAAATAAAGAATTAAAAACATGAATTTCAATTAATCAAATAGAATCTAAATTTTGAGAATAATATTGTCGTTCTTAGAATTTCATTTATAAATCTTGACTCAGTTAGAAACGACGTGCGTAATATGCCATTACATAAATTTTCAGATTGATCGGATCTAAATCGATACGTATATCCCATTCCCTTTCGATTCGTACGTATTTATCGTTGTTCTGCAACATCAAGCCAGTTACGATTGCAGTAAATCAATTATTTTATTACAACTGTCCACGTCCGGTGAAACTCCGTTATCTCTATAATCGGTAAACCAGACATATAGAATTCCAGCAAAAAAAAAAATATATTTCAGACGTTAATATATTCTCGTCATTATAAATTTATATGAAATTCTTTTCTGTTTCAGGTAAGCAATCGGAAATCTGGTCCAAGGACGTCGTAATGGCTCATAAAGTGAGTTGTAAGAAATTAAAAATCTTGAAAAGTATCTCATTAAATTAAAGTATTTACATTTGTCAAATAAAAATAAAACTTTAATATCAATTTTCTATATGAAATTATACTTTACAATTTGCTGTACTTCAGGTACAATATAAGGAAGATAAAAATTTCGAGGAAGTGATAATTTGCCAAGTGCTAGGGTGGCATTTTCGACGAAATTACGCCTATTCTCGAGGACTGAAATTATGCTAGACGTATCTTTATGTCTACCGTCGACGATTATCGATCTTCACGATGAAATTTCCGAGGCCAGGAGGCTAATCAGGGACATCCGGTATCCGTAGAAACTCACGGGACCGAGATTAAATGTTTCACGATCCGTTATACGGTAGTTTCCACAGAAATCGCAGACAGGGTGCGTTCAGATTCAATTTTTCGGTGAAGAAAACTATTATATATATGATACAGAATTGTTTTAGTAAATTAAAAATATTACCATACAGGTATAGAATTGTATTTTAATTTTCAAAATTTTAAAAGCGAACCGAATCTGTCGAATGTTATAAGATTTCCAATGTGAAGGATTTTTTATTCACCACTTTTGTCCACCCAACTTTATACTTTCATATTTTTTCGGTCTTTCGTCGCGGTTAAATTACAAACGAGACAATACGAATGCTATGATGCGAACTGATTCATCCGTCTAGTTACTTCGAATAACAATGTGACGAGTCGACCAACTAATTCCGCATTGTACGAGACGTACGCGTGACCGACTTTGCCATCGAGTCGATTTCGAGAGACGAGTCGACGAATTATGTTGTGCGAATCTCTTGACTCCCCGATTCCCTGCGTGCCGGATGACCCTGATTATCCTCTCATTCTGTCAAATATTTTCTTCGACCGATTGAGAACCACGGCACTTCCGTTCGTCTCTAAAATTCAAGAGAAATAAATAATAATCTACATTTGGTTTTTTGTTCGTTACAATTATATTAAAATATAATTAGGATATTAGCATTCAATTAATTAGCCAACGGCGATACCACGCTGAAAACACCAGTTCTCGTAAGATCACTGAAGTTAAGCATTGTTGGGCGCGGTTAGTACTTGGATGGGTGATCGTTCAGGAAATACTGCGTGCTGTTGGCCCGTCGTGGGTGTGGTGGGCCTACATTGGTAGTAAATATCCACCTAGAAACACTACCCGAATCGGGTAGTGAGGCAATGAACTTTCGAGTTCGAACTGCTAATCAATGTATGTATGTATTAGCATTCAATTGCTAGTCAAAAAGGGCTCCAGCCTGATAAAAAAGAAAGATATGTTTTGAAGTTTTTGAAAACTAAATAGCCTTTTGATTAGAGGAGATTTAACATGTTAACGCTTCGACGGTTCGAGCACGACTGCCTCTAATAGCCAATCGGCCTCGCTTCCCCCACTACACGAGGCGGCATCTCTGTGCTAGAGAGTCTAAATCTGAACCGCGAAAACCTAAAGATAAGAACTGTGCATGTTTCGTGAAATGCAACAGTATTTGTTCGGTTAATCGACTCTAGTGGAAACAAATTATTTCTGCCGGAGCGGACGGTTCAGGCCAATAATGCAGATTGCACAAAGCATGCGCAGTAGCTTAGATGCTACATTTTGGGAGCACTGCTCAGAGCCTGCGCGACCAATCAGCATGCATCCTCTACCACTCCACATACCTATGGTGAATCTGAATCTGAAAACGGAGAAATATAAGATTAAAAATTCAGACTAAATAGAATGGCATAAAATAAATGCAGCTCTGCTGCCCGACTGCAATGCAATTCTGCTTCAATATAACCCGTTCTACCTTTTTTTGAGCCCAACCCAGCGAAATTCCACGATTAAATTTTCCTTATTTTTCTGTCGCGATGCGACGGGTGAGCTTGACGTCGTTGTCTCGTCTTTTCTCCTTACTTCAGTAAAATACGCTCGACATTAATGCCTGTAGTGCGAGGTATAAAATCTCGTGGTAGGAGGCGAGTTGCATCTTGGAGAAACAACTATGGGAGCTTTTATTAAATCCGGCAGGATGGGTGAAATGGCAAAACTTCTGGGGGTATCTTTGCCATCAGGGCACGCAACATATAGGTCGTTTGCAAGGATGGGAAAAGGGTGGAAGGGAAGGATGTATACAACTAACGTTAATCCAGGGCCGCAGCTGGCACTTGTGTGAAAGGTTAAAGGAGATATGACATAAGATATGGCTTGACGTCCATCGATACGACGTCGTTATGCGAGCTTATCGGTCATTTTCTTTATTATCCAGCAAACTTTAAACGAGTAACCAGAAACACCCTTCCGTGAGTTTCTGACTATATATTCAGCCATTCTTAAAAGTACCGCGGCATTCTAGTGTAATTTCCAAAGGGTTGGTGACCGATTAGATCTGTTCTACATGACTAGTTTTTTCTGATCCAGGAGAAAAAGAAGCTAATTCCTTTTTATTGATCAATCATTTTCTTGTCTTCTTCAAATGCTTCAATTTAAAATAGCATAATTTTTAAATGTATACTCTATTTTGTAAGTATCAACTAAATAATGTCCAAGCAATGATTTTTAATGCTTTTTTGGAAATCATATACATATGGCCAACGGCCATACCACGCTGAAAAACCCAGTTCTCGTCAGATCACTGAAGTTAAGCAGCGTTGGACGCGGTTAGTACTTGGATGGGTGACCATTCAAGAATACTGAGTGCTGTTGGCACATCGTGGGTGTGGTGAGCCCACACTTGTAGTTATTTATAACTACAAGAAAACTATCCACCTAGAAACACTACCCGAATCGGGTAGTGTCACGCCCACCCTGAAAGGGAAATGGCTTAATGGTATACATATAAAAGCAATTAAAAATATGATTTAATATTTCGTTCGGCTGATCCTATAAATTTAGTAAACCCCTTTATAGAGTTTGAAGAGAAATTAATGATCCATTACCGAAATCTGGGGTAAAGTTGTCGAGCGAATAGTCGATTAATGGTCTGTTCGTTACATAATTCATAAACGAAAACTTGGAACAAAACGGGCTTATGGGATTCTTGCAGCACAAGGGTCTCTCGAATTCATAAGATTTTGTGGACCTTGGAATTTATGAAAATTTTCCAACTGTCCCCAGGCTTATTTTCCTCTTGCCGTACTGCTTCCAGTACACTTGAGAATTTTTAATAAATTCCAGACTCTCGACTCTTCGATATGAAGTTGTTCAACTTTGAAACTGCCGTAAAGTTGAATAAAACAAATACTCTTTGAGTCAGGCGAAAATAGTTTTCATGGCTCTTTCTTATATTAAATATTCATAATTCAAGCATTATAGAACATTCGTAAATATTTTTCTTTTACGTTAGCTTTTAGCTTAATCGTTAATACCTTTTATTCAATTTCCCAAATTTTCAATTCAATATAACCTGTTCCGAATCAAAGTTATTGTTCTTTTGAAAAATTTACTATTTTAAATCAGAATCAGAATTCTTTCAGAAATTTCCCCCTAACCAAGTCAAAATTGTAATTTTTTTGGAAAATTCACTGTTCCAAGTCAGAAATATAATTCTTTTTTAAAATTCCCTGTTTCAAACGAGAATCAGAATTCTTTTAGAAATTTCTCCATTCCAAGTCAAAATTGTAATTATTCTGGAAAATGTACTGTTTCAAGTTAGAATTATAATTCTTTTCGAAAATTCCCTGTTCCAAGTCAAAGTTGCAATTCATTTAGAAAATTCACTGTTCTAAGTTAAAATTATAATACTTTTGGAAAATTCTTGGTTGCAGATCTGAATAATTTTTTAAAAAATTCTCTAATCCAATTTAGAATGACATATAATTGCTTTGGAACAACTACGACCGACAAAATGGTACCTTTTCTTGTGGAATGACAGCACATATGTGGGCATCCGCATGAAAAGGTACCTTATGATCGGTGCAGAATTACGTATAGCGTCATATAGCCGTATAAATTCCCTGCATTTTAAGCCCATGCCAAACCCTTTAGGTTTAAAAACGAGACGGCGAGGCATTTTTGAAGTTGGAACTAGAACTGGCAGACGCCCACGTATTATAATTATAATTTTGTGGAATTTATTTTGGTATGTTAATGCAAGGTTAAAGGGAAACTATTTCTCAAGGTGCATCGACAGGTACCTCAGATGTATGGCCAGAGTTGCAAAGTGCTGTTTAACGGTGTATCTTTACACTCATTTGCAAGTACGTGCACTGCGTAACAACAAGTCTCGATCTTCCCTTTTACTTGGCTATTAATATCACGTGCAAGCCGCCCACCCCCTCCCCATCTCCTTGGGTGTAATAATATACTTTACGGATCTCTAATGCGAAATAGGGCCATTTGCTTCGTATCGAGCTTCCCTATCTGCGAAATCTTAAAGACCATGAAAATAAAGTTCCGTGAAAAAAAGACGGGAAATATTACGAAGTGATTATTGTTCGTGTTTTCACAAGTTTTCTATTTTCGTGTCTACTATTTCTTTACCCCATTACATGCAATTAGTGTAATTATTTATTTAATTAAAACTTTAATATACGTTATACCATTAGAGGGTATATTTCACTAATGGCTATTACCCCCGGTATATATAATTCAATTAATTTTTAATTAATTAAAATTTAAAGGCTGAACTTATAAACGCCAATTTTGCAATATTATATGAAATGAAAATGCTAAGCAATTTTTTATTCGCAATGATCAAAATTTTTAACGAAATGATAGTTTATTTCTCGATTAAGAATTTAGAACGTTACAGTGGTAGAGAAAACTGAGCTACAGGCAAAGCTATTGATACCTTTCTATCAGCTGCAATTTCAAAGAACTGGTGGTGAACGAGTATCCTCCTTTATTGTAAGAAAGTATACGTCATAAAAAAATATTGCTCGTCACGCGGTTTTATTTTCTCAAGATAACACAGCTGAGCTCGACGCCTATGCTACGTGGTTCTAACTCCTGTCAATATAACGTGATGCCACAGAAGCAATAAGGATGAAAATTGTTTATAGGGATGCGAAAATTTCCATTTCCTATATCTCATATCTTATTTGCCATATTTTCTTGCTTGAAAGAGATTAAATTTATTATTAGACACCAGTATTATATTGTATTTTCACAGAAAAAACTGGAAGTAAGAAGCGTTGCAGGTAACGGGCGAAGGGGGGTAACAGCCACCAGGAGAACTGTGTCTGGTAAACTCGAAAAATCTTTGAGTCGCCACGGTGGATTTACCACAGTCGCAGTTACCATGCTGGCTGTCTGTTACCCCACTTCGCACATTACCTGCAACGCTTCTTACTCCCAGTTTTTTCGGTGAAAATATAACATTCTATTCTCGTATATTACATGATTGTCAAACTGATAATTGAAAATCCGACCCGTCTTATGCAGTGAATGTTTTTCTCTGATTGTTATTTCCACGTAATCACTTTTTTCCCCATCTAAAGTATGCTCTTATGTTTTATCAATATCTTCGAATATTGATTAATCTTTTACAGGGTCGTAGGGCGACTCATAAAATCCAGTACCCGCGTCGTGGAAAGATATTAATCTTCTATCTGAAACTGCGGTACTCGGGTTATTACTTTACTTTGTAATCGAATCACGATAAGGAAGCGACACACGTGTACGATATTTGGATCGATCCTCTAGAAGTCTAGAAGGAAGACCAGACAAAACTCAGAATCAGCCGAAGATATATTTTTTTGTAACATCGTAGAATATAAAATCTCATAATACAAATCTTTATTATTATTATTATAGGGGCGATTATCATTTAGTAAAGGGTTAATGGAATTTCTTATTCCGTTAATTTGAATAGGTTAATTTATCATAATCAAATTTTCATGATGAACACTCAGATTTTAAAATAGACTTTTTCAACTTCATATTTCCAACTACATCGAGCAGACGAGACTTCTCGTCTAAATTTCATCTCGTATTAAGTTTCGTGGTCGACGGGGTTTTGCGGCTTCGTTTATATAAAATCGTGTCATTGCTACTTTCCCACGAAGACTTCCCAAGTCTATTTTTATCATTAAATTTAATAGTATCACTATTTATATTTGAACATTTCTTCTGGTTCGACTTAAACATAAAATTACGAGTCTGTTCCGAATGTCCATTTAAACGAAATTCATTTGAATAATTTTTATGTATCCGCATCACCGTTTGCCCAATTTTTATTTTTCCGAATTACTATAATTTAGTATAGTTAAAATTTTTCTGAATTACCATTTGCCCTCAGCTTATTTCGAATTACCAATGGGCAGACATTTTATTTTTCCGAATTGTCATTGGTCACAATTTTCTTTTGTCCAAATTACCATTTTCGCCGTAATTTTCATTTAACGAATTATAATTTGATATAATCTTAATAGATTCTGAAGGATGAAAATTACGTTAAATGACTATTCGTAGAAATAAAAATTATGGCAAATAGAAATTCGGTAACGGTCATTCGTGGAAATTGAAATTAGTTGACATGAACATTATGACAAAAGTAAATTGTGGCAAAAGGTAATTCTGAAAAATTAAAAGCACTGAATAGTATTACGGAGCTTTCCGTAAAACTTTATCCCTGAACGAGCTGGAAAAAAAGTTTAGTCTCACGGAAAATTCTGTAACGGAAGACAGTTCGGAAATTAAAATTAGGGCAAAGGGTAATACAGAAAAATAAAAAAATTAGAACAAACGTTAATTATAATAACATTAGTAAAAGTAGAATTTGGAAATATTCATGTGCCTAATTTTAATGAGAAGAGAGTCCTGTGACCAAAATTTAGCGAAATCATAAGATCGAAAAGTAAAAATCCTTTCACTTTTTCACCAAATCTTTAAAAACAAATAAATTAAGCAACATCAAATTCTGACATATGCTAACAATAAATACATCGTCTTAAAATAAAATTGCACAATTCCTGCATCATGTCTATATTTTTCACAATATTTTTCGGGGCTTATAGAGTTTGTTATTCAAATATGTGACAGGCAGAAAAAATGTGAAAAAAATTTTCCACTGAGTCACAAATGGATTGATAAAACGTGACCCCATTTGTAAATTCAATTCGTTGATATAACTGTCGCAATTGAATTATTTGAAAAGATAAACTTTCAGTCAAAGCAAAGTTCGTGTTTACACTTTTATATATGATTTTCAAATTAAATCATTTTTCTGTCCGTATGCTCACTTTTTGTCATACCCAAAGAAAATTTAATAAAGCAATCAATAAATACAAATACTAAAGTAAAAAACTGATTTACCTAACGGTCTATAATCTACAAATAAATATTGCTGACATAAATAACGAAAAAAAAGTTTGAATCTCGCGTTGGGTAGACTTGATTGAAAACCGTGTACTTTATTCAGGTGAAAACCGTATAAAAATGCAAGCGAGCGCGTAAACCATGTCGTTTTTTTTAGGCGATAGTACTTCATTGTTGGCATGTGTTCGCTATATTCAGGCAGGCCTTTCGGATTCCGAAAATCGGAATTCAAATATATTTTTGATCAGAATGCCAAGCATTTCCTTTCGTTTCACGGAATTCATAATCTATGGCTTTTACGATTCAGAGAATTATTGAAGAACCGAGGAAAAGAATTTAATATATCAAGCATAAAAAGAAGTTTATTCTGAACAACTTTTAATTGGAAAACACTTCTTGGTTTCAAAATCAGGATCATTTTGCGTAACTACATATGTAGTATCATAACTTTGAAATTGTTTAATATCGTTAAATTTGATATACTCTTGCAATTAATTCTCCGGTTATCCTAAAAAATCTACCTTATATCATTCAGTTAATATTACCTTGAATTTAGCAGAGCATTGAAATGTTTTAATTTAGGCTGTGTCTAGTCGTCCCGAAAAATTAGGAGGGTTGGACCAATATTATTTATGTGGCCAGTCACAGGGGTGCCTTCCCGCCCCCACGAGACGTTGGAAAAGGGGTAGGTGTTTCACCAACATTATTTCAATGGCCAATCACAGGGGTGTCTTCCCGCCCCCCACCGGAAAATTCGGGACGACTAGCCAAGCTTATGAAAAATATTGTACTAGTCATCCCGAATTTCGGGACGACGAGACACTGCGTTTAATTTATCTTAAAAGTAGTTGGTTCACTGACATCACTTTGAATTTCAACTTCGAATAAAAGTATAAGATTGATTTTCTCATCGTTCAATTTTCGTTAATTCTCATACCTCGTTAGGATTTTCTGTAATTTCAGCAGTTTTTTGTAGACTTTTATAATTAATGACCCGCGAATTATCTGCAGTTCGTTATCGATCGCCAGTCGTCAGCAAATTTCTTGAATGTCCCGGGTGACTAAAAGTATAATCCACCTGCCTTACCGTCTTTTCCATCCCCAACTCTAGCCGGGATCTACGACTTTGGAGAGCTGGTGCTCAAAAAGGCAATTTGCATGGAAAGCGTACCGATCGACTAGTAATTTTGAGAAAGTTTCGCTCGCCTCACTCATCCAGCTATCCCTTTCCTCTTAGATGTCTCTGTTAGAGTAATCAACCGTGTTGAGACAGAACGAAAGACTGCTTAAAACTTTTCTATGGTTAGTGATGGATAAGTTTCCCCAATTTATTTAAAGGAAACTTTGCTCGGTAAATTTTAAAAGTGGAAACTTGTAGACTGAACAGCAGAGGTACATTTTCATGGGGATATGTATTGAATTTGCGATACAAAATCATTTTTTGTGCATCGAGTGCATATATACATTATTAGTAGGTTTGTCATCAGTGAAATATTGTATATAGGCATAAACCCAATGACGTAGATACCCGCTAAGAAGGCTTGAAATGAAAAAGATTGCGAAGCTCGATCGATTCTAATCCTTGATTCTGAATTTTTTCGAATCCATGAAAAGGATGTGAAATGAGAAAAATTGAATCGATTTCAATCCTCCTCCTAAAAGTTAAATATGGTAAAACACTGCCTCATATAAAATTAAAAACCTATTTGTAATATTATACGTGTCAGCAAAATCCTCAAAGCATGACATTCAAAACATGTTGGCATGATACTACAATACCGCATTGGTAAATACTCACTTGATTCAAATTTTATCGTTGAAAAATAAAGTAAAACCACACTGTAAAAAAAGTTGGTGTGAATTTACATCCTGCGACGATGGAAATAATTCGATCGGTGTGGCACATAGTAAATAAGCAGAATTCTTTAAAAATACATATTTTTCTTCTTAACCTGCGTCCGCCGTAAAGAAATACATGCAGGACGTAAAATTTCCGTCGTCGACCGTGAAATTACGTACGGGTCGTAAATCATCACAAAAATTATCAGATGAGCCACTGTCCGAAATCTCGTTGAATTTTGTGTTCAGCTTTTATAATCGAAAAGATATTTCGAGGTTTAGTTCGCCAAAAACTTTTCGGTTATTCAAATTTCAATATTTTTTTTATCTCTGACTTATTCATAATGATTCCTGATTGACAAATTTCCCTGACTTTAATCTGATTTGCAGGTTTTCTCTAACCTGTGTGGTCAGCTTGCTACTATTCACAACTGTTCACAGAGGTGTAAATATTTTAGAGCTATTTTCTGTATTTAAGGGAGAAAACGGAATGTAAACACTTGACAGTCTCAAAATTTATAAATCAAAGCGACATAACGTGCAAAACAACGTAAACAAGAATGCAAACGAACGAAATCCGCACCCATTGGTAAGAGGCCGTTCGGGCGTCTCCGGAACTCATCGTTTGACACGAATTACACTCGCTAGTCCCGAATGGTCCAAATTTACGTCCTGCACATAATTCTGCGGCGTTCGTCCGTGCGGACTTACTCCCTCTCCATAGAAAAGCACTCACCGTCAAAATGTACATATACTTTCGTAGACTTAAAGTCCCAAGTAAATTTATCACCTTACGTAAACTTACTATGTCCCACGCCGATAAAATAATTTCCATCATCGGACGTAGTAATTTTACAGTCGACTGCAAATAGAACAACCTTCGTTCTATTTTCACATTGTTACCTGAAGTAAAATCACACTAGATTGCAAATAAGTACTGTAGTATCGTAAATTAATCAGGTTATACACTGTAATTTAAAAATAGATTGCACGTATAATTCCTAGCTGATTGTAAATATCACCAAAGCTTTTTTTACAGTGCATGATAAAAATCATGTAAATTCACTTTTCACCACAACTTTGTGAGTGGAAATCAATTCCGCTGACGTAAAGTGATCAACCCAGTGCAATGTCTTAAAAAGCTTTTTACTTAATATTATGCCATAAGCGTTAAATACAAATATTAAAAATTGTGGTATTGAATAGAATTGACAATCGTAGTTTCCTGTTCTTTCAGAAATAATTCAAGAGTATATTTAGAAAAATGTCGAAATATTGGATTTATTTTTTTCATTTTATCTACATTTTTCTGCATAACCAACAGTTTTTGAAAAAGCAGTGTCAGCACCTAAATTATTAATTTTTGTATTTTGCTGGAATACTAGATCATGTCAGTGAGTGAAAGCAGTTGAATTTTCTTGATAATTGGAGAAGAAAAAATGAAAGCTGGCGTCGGAAATTTTCACGAAGCAATCTCGAACCATTGTGAGGATTAAGGGGGACACTTCCGTTTCAGCGGTTGGTAGCGCCGTTGTTGTCACAGGCTGAGAACTAATATACGAGTGTCAGAATGGGCTACGTGCTATAGAGAGAAACTCGCGGGCGGAGTTATTCCATTGTCCGGAAAACAAAGACAGGCTCTAACAAAGTGACACCTCGACCGTCTCTTTGCAATAAATGTCGTGCTTTTCGAGCACCGACGGAAGCGTTTCGAAGAGTCTACTTGCGTCAATAACATTTGTCAATAACTATTGTCGATGACATCGATGTCTCAAGTCACTTTTTTGCCCACGTCTCAAATTTATATTACAATACATACAATAGACATATGATATCTCGACTATTCGTGTCAATTGGATTTTTAATCTAACAATTTGAAATTAAAAACTAATGTTTGGGTCAATGATTTGGTTAATATAGTATATTTAGTACAATATTGTAGTATTATTTCCAAAACCACGCTGTAAATAATTTGTTTAAATGCTTTTATTAGTGTAGCATATTTACTACTAACACTATATTATACTATATTTTCCAAAAACATAGCGTAAAATTTTGGTTCAATGCTTTCGGTTATAGTAGTATATCAGTGTGCTCGTCTAACCTCAGGATTTGCTCTGATCGGGTATACATCCCCGTTAAAATATCGAAAATCATTTTATATTTAAGATTTTAATGTTAATATTTCGTTAAAAAATTAATGTTCCTTTTATAATCTATATATTTAAAGGTTTAAAGCATGTGTAATTACATAGATAACTTTAATTTATATAGTTCATTAATTAATAATAATTGGCATCATATAGCTATAATTGATGGATACTCTAAATCAGAGTATCTACCTGACCTGACTCACAGCTTTTTCAATCACGAAACGAGCAATGAATATATCCTTTTTTAATCAAAGCCAGAAGATTCATGTTTTAAAATAAAGATCTAAAAACTCTAATTATGGTTTGAAAGAGATATCTGCAATTCTGAATTTAAAAAGGGAATTTTCAAAAACAATTATTATAGTTCTGACTTTGAACAGGACATTTTTTTAAAGAATGATAATTTTGAGTTGGTTCAGAGATATTTTCAAAAGAATAATAATTTTGAGTTATATGTGGATTTAAAAAAAGTACGATGATGTATAATTCTGACTTACAATAGGGAATTTTGCCAAAGATTTGTAATTCTGAGTTCGGACAGGGAAATTTCAAAAAGAATTATAATTTCTAGACCGCGGGAAAATGAAAAATTGAACGGGAGAAAACCGGGATAGGGCCGTGAATTAAAAATCATCCCTCTGGTAGAGATTGTAAATATTTCACAAATAAATTGAAACACTTATTTGAAGTAGGAGAGTGCCCTAAGCTCATATGTTGTATTTTTTCTTCAAATATACAATTTATATAAAATATATAATTTATTTTATTCATATAAAATATAAAATTTATAATGTACCATCATTTCCAGAAAAATGGCGAACAATATTTGGGGCCATATTGTTAGTTATGGTAGTATATCTCTCTATATTCTGAAAAGATCTCGCTGCCGCTGATTTTTCAGGAATCGAGAACTTTTTGTAGAACATATAGTACGATGTTGTACTAAATATACCGGCCTAACGAAAACATAGAATAAGTTTGAGACCTTCCGTATATTAAAAAAAAAGTAAAAGTTGGCATCATTTAGAACTTAGGCTCTAAAGGAACTCTTTTTGAAGGCTCCTTTTTAGTTCGTTGATACCCGATAGATGGCCATTGGCGGGTGCCGACGTTTTCAACTGCGCATGTGTCGAAAAGCGCAGGCCTATTTGAAATTAATAATTACTATAAATAATCATGCAGATAAATATTAACATACGTTTTTTATTCTTTTTTAAAACAAATTAAATTGAAGAATAGAAATGCCTACATTCTTAAACAAATTTGATATTAACGTAATATTGTAAGTATATATGATATCGTTTAAGATAGTCCCGCGCTTTTCGGTACATGCGTCGCTGAAAACGTCGGATTTTCAATATAACCTTAAAAGCTGTCACATTTCATGTGCACTATCTTCCTTTCAAGAATGACTAATGTCTATAATTTCAGTTTCTTTATTTAATTTTTACCAGCGCAATATTATTTCATCCGAATTATAAAGTAAAATGTGCACCGTCAACTTGTAAAATCTTTTAAGTGAGTCAAGGCAGAAGTGACAAAAAAGCTCTGTTAGAACCATTTAAATCCACATTTCGGTTTATTTAGAAACCATTTAACATTTTGGGTTCCTTTTCGACAAGGGAGGTTCCTTTTTGTTGCAGCTCTTTGGAACCAAAAATTGGTTCTAATAGAAACTGCAGTTTTTTCTGTGCAGCTTCTCTCCCATAAATGACCTTTTCCCCTCCACCAACCTAAAATAACACATTTTACCTCCATCCTCCAAGATACATCCTTTTCCCCTCTCATCAACGCCGCTGCCGCTGTTTTAGTAATCCACGTTACCCTGTGTGTCATATTACCATATGTGTCATATTACCTCATGTGATATATTTCCCCATGTGTCAAATAACCATAAAAAAATACAAGAAGCATGTCAAACTTGAAATGGGGATTAGCAGCCCCCTAGTTCAATACAATTTTGTACTATCGTTTCCGAAAACATATTAGGGCAGTTAGAGAGGTTCTCGATTACTGACACAGCCGCGAGATATTTTTGTAATATAGAGAGATACAATGTTATAAAATAGTATAGCATCAAAGTGGATAAATAAATTTTACAATCAATCGAGAATTAATATATTTTCAATCGTGCGCGAAACACTTACGAAACAAATTTAAGAAGCTGAGCCTTTTTTTAAATATTCTTTCAACCCGAAAAAGAAAAAAATTGTAAAATAAAGATTCACTGTTTGTTTTTGCGATCACTTTGAAATGTAATATGCGTGTTAGGCAGGAATTTCCCTTCTTTATGTCCGCTTAGCAATCCTTCGGGCCCTCGGTTTCCACTTATGCAGGACTCACTATACCATAAAGAGATGATCTATGCCACCGCAGTAGCTGTGCCGAGGGTGCGGTCAAATAATAATGATTGATGGTAACGATATTCCTTGTTCTCGTCCAAGACATAGATGTGGTTCTCCAATGGGCCATTAGCATACTATTTGCTGCTTTAATAACCTCTATATGGAGCCAGAATATATTTTTCTTGCTTTATTTTTTCCAGTGAACAAAATTTAATTCAGTCCAGCGGATTTTGTTAATATCTTCTAACAGAATTCAAAAGAAATTCCATACTGCGTTAATTGTACACTAGAATTTTCACAGCTTTTGTGCTGTTTGATCAGAGGCGCCACATAGTGGTTAAAGTGCAGAATTTACTGGCCGTAATTATTTATAAGCCACTGCTCTGAAATATTCTAAAAAATGTTCTAAAATATTTTCTATTTTTTGTTTTGAGATTTCCTTGAATATTTTTTTATTTATGAAAAATACTCTAAAAAATCTAAAACGCTGTTTATTTTTGTAGAATATTCTGCACTTTCTAAATTTTCCTGGATTTTTTAAAAATTCTATTTCAATTCAGATAAATCTGAATTTAATCTAAACCAATGTTGTGGTGTAACAACTTTAAGCATTTGTTTTTACTGTAATACTAGAACTAAGGGGAGAGTTGTTACTTTTCATGGCGATAAGTAATTATTAATTGAATAATAAATAGGGTCATCCACTAATTTTTTTTATTTTTGCATATTAAATTATATGCTCTAAAATCACTAATAATACCAGCATAGTGTAAAAAAACTCTTTTTCGAATATATAATTGAAAAAGAAAAATTTATACAGATTTAAAATTTCTATTTCTGTCGCGCCCATTCCGTCATCTTGATGTGACGTAGCACGCCGTTAAACGCTTGTATATAAGCCGGGCGATTCACGTTTTTTTTCATAAAAATGCGCAAAAAAACAGCACTACCATTGATGTTTTGTGCCTAAATGTAAGAACACCTCTGTCAAAAACCCAGGAAAGTTATTTATATCTATACCCAAAGGTGAGGAACGAAAAAAATGGTACAAAATTGTTTTTTATATCGTTGGCTTTAACGTATACAGGCATACTGATACTCCATAAAAATAAACCATTTTAGCTAAAAAACGTTGATGATCAATTATTTCGATTGTTTTTATCAAACAGACCATGTATTTTCTTCAGCTTTGACGGCGCGTGACGTCACTCCATGTGTTTCAAGCCATGAGGACGCCACATGTTTCGTTTCAAAAATCGGCATTTCCCGTTGATATTTTGTCTCTTTTTAATAAATTATTATAAATTATTAAATAAACCAAATTAAGTTTTCATTTCACATTTAAGTTCTTTGGGAGTCAAAGTTTATAAAAATCTCAACTATATGGCAAACAAAATTTTTGTGGATGACCCTATTATATGTAAACGAACAAAATTTGATTATGATATTTCAATTCCGTTCTATTTACTCGATTGTTTATTAAATTTTGGTTTACTAGATAGTGGTGTATAAACTTTGAACACATTCTACATTATGTACATGAATCTTTGTACTCTTTGGCATATATTCTGTTCAAAAACGTTATTTTGATCACATGAGGAAGATATATGATATGATCCGATAATAAAAAGTTTACGTAGTTCAGATGGTGCTGGAGATCAAAGTACTTAAAAGATGACGTTATTCGGAAGAATCGATCGCCTTGGCAGCGCTGTGCCAAAGAACGGATGCATGCAGACGAGACCTTACGGCGTGCATTGAATGCTTTTTTGAAAGGACTCGTGACGGTCATCGATCACTCGTTTTATACAAACTCGCGACATCCTGCGCTTTCTATGGAGCTGAATCTCGAACTGATATCATTTTTCATACCGCTATTCTGATAACTTCACATGATATTCCTTTACTCCTTGTAAAGTGTTGACCTTCCACGTGATGCAATAAAAAGAATCGACTCGCATCAACGAAGACGCGCTGCCGATAAATCTCGACTCGGTTCATCGGCATCGAAAACCGGTATTCCAAATTCGAATATTTTAAGCACAAAAATACTTATTACTCATATGTAAATTATATTCCTCAATGACTGGTCTATTTTTTAATCCTGTTTATTAGGTGTTTGTTCGCATTGTCCCGATTTTTTTTTGCTTTTCTGATAAGATCTGTAAGTTTTTAAAAATTCGATACGCAGAGCATTTATCTTTTGTAGGTTCGGCCTAGAGTCCATCTCCTTTCAGTCCTTTTTTTATTTGATGGGCGAAATATTTCGTGTGGTGTAAATAAAAAAATTGTTACGTCGGATTGACAGACCGATCGAACCAGACGGATTCGTTCCGCTACGTCCATCAGGATTGATTTTAAGCTTGCAGCGCGTGATCATGGAGCACAAGAGATGAAAAGGGTCACTCGATGCGACCATGTACAATTGGCTGGGCAGATCGCCTCTTAATATTCTCCCTCCACTTCTTTCCATTATCCATAGCCATTCACGACATTCACTCACACTCTCTCCTTCTCTCTCCTCTTTCGTGTAACAAGTGGAGCGTAAAGTGAACATTGACGTTCCGCTCGCTTTGGATTCATTGTAGCGATGCTGGCCAAAGCCAATAGGAGAATTTCGACAGTGACCAAAGTAGATAAAGTCAATATGGTCAGACGCACATCATTCTTCGGACAAAGCTTGACTTTCATCACTTGATCCTCTAATTCGACTCGGCCTACCTAGAATGTAATAATTCTCGAGAATCGTTTAAACTCAATTAGGGGAGATGAGGGAAAGTTAGCGCACCCTTATTTAGAAAAAGACTATAATAGTTAGGCTCATGAAAATAGTTATACCGTCTACATTTTTGCATAATATGTAATTGATGTAAAATTAGCAGTTAGTCGATTATTCAATCAAAAAATAAGTCGCATTTTACATTTAACCTTATTGACCTAGCACTTTTCTAATATTTGATCTTCAAGCTCATGATTAAGAAATAAAAGTTTCGTAAAATGAACAAGCCTTTCATGCGAAAAGTATTTGCTTATTAAACAATCCGTGGGTGGGTGATTTGGTGCAAACGTTAAATCGCAAGCAGTTTTGTACAAAACACTGGCAATACAGTCCAAATCGCATGTCAGGTTATCTGCTGATTCGAGTGGTTTATTACAACGATGTGTTATCTCTAAATTGACTTGAAATTAAAATAACTTATTACAAGTAAGCTGTATGTAATATATTTGATGTATTTTTAATTTAAAAAATCTTATTTCACTTAATGTAGCAATTATATCAAGTTACCCAAAAAGGATTTATTTCTCGGATTTACGGTTGTATTTGTTTCTTTTAAAATACGTTAAGAGAAAAAATTGTCTTGAAACAAAAGCATCGTCCTCTTGTCTGTTTTGTTTTGAACCGCGTGAATATCTTTTTTCCACAAACAGAATTATTTGGCAGCAAAATTAGGTGAAGATTGTCACAAAAAGATAATGTTTGCTGCAAACAATTCTTTTTGGCACAAATGAAAATCCTCTTAACATTTAATTTAAGAGAAAATTCCATTTGTGTCAAGAAACATCCTTTTGACACAAAATGACACTTCTCTGAGTGTGCCTTTTTCTTTTAGGTGCGCCAACGATTCCTCCTCTCCCCTAACTCAATTGTCAAGCTTTTTTAATTTTCCGATACGCATTAGGGCAAATCTCATACATTTTTTACTTCAGAAATGTATCATGAATATTAGCTTTTGTGCTAGGTATATCTCAAAATAAACATTTTCGAATACTTCTAGCGAATCTTAGAATTCTTTGAATATATTTAAACATCCTGCAAAATATTCTGTAGAAAATGTCAAATATTCGTGACTTTTGTACAATATTCTGAAATTTTATCTAATGTTTCAGAAAGATCTGTATTTTTTTCAAATATTCTAAAATCTTTTTGCATTTGATAATATATTCCGGAATATTCTGCATTATTCTGCAATTTAAGGGTGGCATTCCCGAAAGGACATATACAACGTTTTTTCCATTTTCCTTTCTCCCGAGATACTGCAGTGCTCAATTGAGGCGTGACAAGTTTCAGTGAAAGAAGTCATCTAGTTCACAGAAAATGTGACCTTAAAGAGGAAGAAAGAAAGGACAAATAAATTCGTAGCTGCTGAGTTGCACCAAATTGCAAAAAGATCCAAATATTTGAAAAAAATATTACAATAAAACATTATAAAAAAAAAAAAACTTTTTCCACAATTTGTTGGATACATCATTTTGGAACGCAATCCTTCAATATTGTGAAATATTCTATAACGTTTTGGATTTTTATTAAATGATCTGCTGTTTTCAGGAATATTCTTTTGCTTAGAAAAAAATACTTTAAAAATTCTGAAAATTCTTAAATGTTCTGGAATTTTATAAAGTATTATGATTCTCTTTATCAGAATGGTCCGAAATATTATAAATTAATCTGTAATTCTAATACTCTGAGATTTTCTGCACTTTTCTGAAATATTTTAGAACTTTCTGCAATTAACTGGATCTTGAATATTCTTTCATTTGTAAAAAATAGTCGGAACATTTCGGAATGTCCTTAATTTTTTTGGATATTCTCTAATGTTCCAAAATATTCGACAATGTTCGGAACATTTCTAGAATTTTCTAAAACGTGTTTGAGTGTTCTACAATGTACATTATTATGAAATTCTGGACCGAATCCAGTTCAAATCAGGCAGGTTGTATACTTGATCTCGCAGATTCTTTTGGGGACGAAATATGTTGTTTTACAGGGTGTGTGAGCCCACACTTGTAGTTATTTATAACTACAAGAAAACTATCCACCTAGAAACACTACCCGAATCGGGTAGTGTCACGCCTACCCTGAAAGGGAAATGGTTTAATGGTATACTACTATACTACAGGAAATTAGCGGATACGTGTTTTTTCGATTTTCGAAAAATTAAATGTCTACGAAGTTATGCGTATTAAAATTTTGTGGTATCTTGCATTGCTTATAAAAAAAATTAGAAAAATATATTTTCAATGAAATAAATTCTTCCAGCCTCAAAAATAGTTTCGCCCGCATAAAACTGATAGGATGTCTTTCTCATATGTATAAGCAGAAACTTAAAAAAGTATAGGAAAAAATAAAAAAGGGGGGTTTTCCAGAAAATCTTTTTATTTTTTTTTATAATTTTGAAAACAGGAAGAAAATATTTGTAGTAATCTTATTTTTAGGAAAGATTTTGTGCAATATTTTTGAAAAGTTTTTGCTTATATAAGAAAAGCATTTTTCTCGTAAACAATGTAAGACATTACAAAAGAGCTAGACTTATTTTTCATAGAACTTTTTTATACGTGCAAACTTTTATAGTAAATTTTTTTTCGTATCTGTCGTTGTTTGCGAGAAAATGGGAAAATTTGATTTTATGAAAAAAAATCTCCTGTCTACAAAAGTTATTTAACCCGCCTAAAACTGACAAGATGTCTTCCTTATAGATGGCTTAGTTCAACAAATAATTGAAATAATTTCAAATATGTCAATTAGGACAACAGCTGTTATAAAGGCTTAAAGAAATATTCATGTTTTTTTTTTGAAAAGCAAAGCACAAAATTCAGATACGCGTAACTTCTTAGAAAATTTGGCTTGCAAATTGGAAAAACAGGTATCGCCTAATTTCCTCTACAAAACTACATATTTCGTCGCTAAGAGATTCTGCAACTTCAAGTCTAGAACCTGCCAGATTTTAAATGGATGCGGTCTCTGGAAAAATTTTGTAATGTTATAGAATTTTATATAGTGATTCGTGATTTTCTTTAATATTCTTCTGTTTCGAACATTCTTTGTGAATTCTGGAATGTTCTTGGCCTTTCTATAACATTCCGTAATTTTCTCTAATGTTCTACAATAATCTGAAAAATGTTAAAATGTTCCAGAATTTTCTACAATGTATTTTTGGTGAATGATTGTTGTGCAATTCTGAAATTTTGTGGAATGAGCTGGACATTTCTTAAATATTCCATAACGTTGTGGATTTTTTTACAGTTAAAAAAAAAATTTATAAATGTTTGAGAATCTTCTAGTTTATTCTGAAATGCTAGAATGTTTTTGGAATTTTCTAAGCAAATTTCTAATCTTCTGCCACTTTTATGAAAATTCTTCTACTTCTAAAATTGTCTGTAAATTCTGAAATGTTCTTAGCCTTCTTGGAATTTTCTCGAATTATTTATATTTCTGCAATTCTGGAATGTTCTGGAATGTTTTAGAAGAGTAGTGGATTATTCGAGGGCATGGTGGCCAAGGGGAGGTTTGAAGAAGTAGAGGGATACATGAGCAATGGATGGAGGAGAGAGGCGGTGGCCACTGAGTCAAAATATCACGTTAAAGAATCAGCGCAGCAGAAGTGGACAACAATCTGTAACAATCTTTTTTCAGATTCACCAATCCGATTCAGTCATGAATTTTCCACCAGAATACACTGGGATTATAACAAGAGTCACTGTTTCACATGAATGCAGGCGGAACGAATATTAATCACACCCGGGAGTGGTGCTTCTCATTTAGCTGTTCAGCGGCGATAAAATTAGCGGAAGCTGAAAGCCATATAGCTTCCCAATTATATCTCTTTCAATTACCACCATGATGAGAGATAGAAGGTGTTGGTAAAATACAACGGAAGAGTCGGAGCGCGTACCAAGAATAATTAATTGGTCCATCTAGTATTCCGTCAGGACCTAAGAAGTTCGTCGCGTCTCCAAACTTTTCCCTTTTTTCTTCCCTTTCTCGTCTCTGTTTCTCAGCGGAATAAAAGCTCTCTCCATCTTTTTACATTTATTCATCGCTATCACGGCCAGATGTAATCAAGGCTAATTCGGTAGGACATTTCCGGAGAGGGATGAGGAAGTTGCAGTCATGGAAATGGGAAAAGAAGTTTTAGAGTCAAAGAAAGCCAGAAGAGATGAAAAATAAGAGAAAGAGAAAGATACTTAAAGGTTGCGGATACGCAAAACTAAAACATGTGAAGAGGAGGAATTAATTTAGAGTCTGTGGAGAAGTTCGGTATTAATTAAAAGTTCCAAAACGCAACCTGAACGTGGGGTTGATTATGATTCGAGATAGTCTAACGAGCAGAGGAAACCTGGAAGTTCTCCTCGATATCTACGATTTCCGTCGAACTTTGGTACAGAATGAAAGCGAGAAAAAGATAGCCGTGAAATCGAAACTTGCAAGTAGTAGTGATAAAAATTTGGTAAGAAAATGTTATAATTAGTGGGAGTAAAATGATATTAAGTATACCATTAAGCCATTTCCCTTTCGGGGTAGGCGTGACACTACCCGATTCGGGTAGTGTTTCTAGGTTGATAACTTGTAGTAAATAACTACAAGTGTGGGCTCACCACACCCACGATGTGCCAACAGCACTCAGTTTTCTCAAATGGTCACCCATCCAAGTGCTAACCGCGCCCAACGCTGCTTAACTTCAGTGATCTGACGAGAACTGGTTTTTTCAGCGTGGTATGGCTGTTGGCCATATAAGTAATATAATACAATACAGTATTAGTATAATATTATAATATTTTGTGTCTCTCTATATTATAAAAAGATCTCAGCCGTCACTTTCGGGATTTGGGACCCTCTCTAAGTGCCAAATAAAATCCCCACTAACTGATCTCAGAATATCTCTAACGTCCGTCGAACATCCCTAACAGCCTAACTCTTCTTAACTGCTTTCAGCCCCTCTCTTACAGTTTCAACCTCCTTTTCTATCTCCAACCTCTTTTATTTTTTGCAGCGTCCCTTAATGCCCCCAACCTGCCTTATTGCCTCTAACATCTTTTTTTACTCTAGCCTCCCATCCTGCCTGCTATACTCATTTCCACGTGTGCGAGGATGGTAGGAAATGAAAGGAAATAAAAGAGAGATCGCGATATGGAATTGAGGTATGTCTATTGGAAAGGCGTAAATCATCGAAGTGTCAGAGTAGTCAGAGATGCGCGTAGCCGACGATGGCCGAGTGCCAGTTTTCACGAAGGCTCACGACACGTCCGAACGGGTTTGATTCTCGTTTATCCTCGACACAGCTACCAGCTGCTGCACGCTCGCATAACTGACCCACAGTTTACATTACAGGTTACAATTCGCATGGAATCGAGTCGAGCAGATGGCTGACCGACTAAAGAATGTCTCATGAGAATTTTGGGGCTTCGGAGTCAGTGCATCCGTGGTATTTTCTGAGGTTCGAACTAGAATTGAAAATTGGAGATTATACGAGCCATTGGATTCTGAATTTTGATTCCTCTATCATTACCTTTTTCTTATTATTCATTTCGATTATATTAATCTCTAAATCTGCATTAACGGTAGACTTATCGCTGATTCAGATTTAGAGAGTATACATTATTTTATACAAATAGAACCAGTTGTATTATTATTAGTACATATACCACAATATAATATACAATGACTACTATAGATACTACAAAAACTAACAATACTGCTAGGGCTACTAATAGGGCTACGATTACTAAGATTACCAGGACAACTGTTACAATTAGTAATATGATTTATTATTAAGTCATAATAAGTTATAATTAATAATAATTATTATTTATTATTAATTGGGAATACTATTGCTACTGAGACTACTTGGCCTTCGGACTTATGAATGCTTACTATTAGTGACTAAGAATACTGTTAATATTAGAGCAAACATTAGTACTAGTAGAAGTACTGCTAAAACTACATATGACTACTTCTGGTATTATTACTTGACCGGGAAATCGGGAAAACCGGGAAATAACCGAGAATTAATATTTGACTTGGAACATGCAATTTTTGACATGGAACGGGAATTTTGGAAAAGATTTTTAATTTTTATTTATGAAAAGGGAATTTACAAAAATAATCCCTGTTCCAAGTCCGAGTTTGTCCGATTAAAAAAATTCCTTGTTCCAAATCTGAATTTGATTGAATAAAAAAATTCTTTTTTTTTTGCAAATAAAAATTAGCCAGAATTTTGAATAATATTTGAAAATAATTGTAATTGTCAAATGGTCCAGGAAATTTCCGTAAAGAATTATAATTTAGAGTTTGGGACATTTTACAAAGAACGGGAATTTTTGAAAATAATTTTTATTCTGATTTAAAAGAAGGAAATTAAAAAAATGCCTGTTCAAATTCAGAATTATAATTCTGTTACAAAATTGTCTGTCCTACATCTTTTGAACTCTTTAAAAGTGACCGGAAAAATTAAAAATTGATCGGAATAAAACCGGTCTTCTATTCTATTCCATTATTTAAAGATTGTCTTATATTTATTTTTAATTACATACTATAACATGAGAGAGAATTGCATTGCAAATAGGAAATTTCCCATTCACGAATTCACACTAGTGGAACTATAACTTTTCGGTTTACACTAATGACCACCGCAGCAATTTCTGGTCGGTGTACTGGAACCATCGGGCAATTACGTGGGAAATAGTCGCAGAAGTGCGGTGATCTCGCACTTCGACATATAATGAACTCAACCTGTATAAGTGCTTTTATAGTGGTTTGCTAATTCTCTTCTTCGATTTAGATATGCAGAATTTTCGAGTACAAATGGTAATAGATCTGTGGGCGTTCTCTACTCGTTTTCAATTAAATGCTTTTGTTCAATTAAATGATTTTCAGTTGAATGTTTTTACTCTATTTTGATCAAAAAATATCATTCAGTAGGGTTTTACAAGCTCCATTATTATGATAGGTTAAGATAACTTAATAAAAATGTAATCAAGAATAAATGATCAAATGTGTATTTCTAACTGAAATTTACTACAACTCTGGAAGCTACCTTTATTTTCACTGAATCAAAAGAAAGCTAAATTTGCATTAAAATTAATTTACATTTCTTCAATACTGTTTAAAATAAATTTTTTTTAGCATTTTGAAAATGACGTAAGGTTTCAAAGAAAAAGCAAGAGAACATTGGGTGAATATTCTTACATCATCTATAAATTTGCAGGTGCTCTTGAAATGTGTGAATATTTCAGTACCAAGGGATTCTTTGACACTTAACATGTAAAGAAATCACATTTTTTTATTTATAAGTGCTTAAAATCATAGTAGAACAGTCAAAAATATTATAAAATGTAGACATGCATATGTCAACATATATTAAAATAAAAATTTGTTTGTTGTATACATTTTTTTCAAATCAAAGTATATTCAAATGAAAATTTTTCCCAGTATAAAGATGTATCGTGTTAGATAATAAAATATAAGTTATCTCTGTATTGTAGTTCGCTGATGTGAGAAACTTTACTTATGACAGCAAAACGATTTGTTTTTTCTAGAATCTACAATTTTCTTGTTTATTCAATTAAACTTCTGTTGAAGTAACTAAAATTTCTTTGGGACTTCGAAATAACAACTATTTTGGTTGAGTCCATAGCAACTAAATCGTTTTTTCTTTATTTCAAACAATAATTTTGTTCATTATGATTCATAATATATATGTAAATTTAAATATATCCTATGTTCCAAATAGTAAAAATTGAACTATTAAACCAGCAAAACATTTTCTATATTTTGATTTGTGTTTTGTTGAGTTTCATTTCGTTTTGTTGTTACTTGAGCACATCAATTTTGTATCCTTGTTCTATAAACGTTTTGTTGTTTTGGATTTGGTTCTGTTTGTGGTTAAGTCAACGAAACAAAATAAAAATGAACAACATGTTTTGTTGATTTATCCAAAAGTAAATCAAACTCTACAAAGTGTTTTGCTGAACAAAAAGAAAAGTTGCAAAAATGCTAACAAAGCCAAAACGAAATCAAAATTGTCAAAACTTTTGTTCATTTTTATTTAGTTTATTTTAAATCAACAAACCCGTTTTCTCAGTGCACTTTTATGAAAAAGTCTATTTAGCGTGGTGTAAAGATTTGGTAGAATCTTCCTGGTTACATTGTGGTTTGATAAAATGGTCATTAACCTCAGAGATAAAAAGCCACTCTGTATGAAAAGGCAGAGGCAAGGTGGTCAGAGTAAAAGTGCATCGAAACAGGCATAATAGCAGGATCTTGTATAATGCAGACCGATCATTGGTTTTCGGTGGTCAGTGAGGATAAAGACCACCATTGCACACCTCCATGTACTATCAAACCACCAAAAAGAGCAGCTAATTTCATTAGTCTTTGATGTTTGCTCGATGCCACGAATGCTTTATAGAGCACATACATCCCCTCTTCCCTTTCCATGAATTTAACACCCTCAACCGCGATTTTAATTCGCTTACGTTCGAAAATTATGGGGTAAAGTGTTGCTCGATGAGAGGCATTCACACTGACCAAATTTCACCATTTTCATTCCCATGCAAGGACTTACCCGGTAAAAATATCCACACGGAAATAAGCATGAAAATGCACCTGGAAATTGACGCGGAAACACATATGCCTCAGGTAAGATATTTTTCAGGGAGGTCAAGGACATTCTTGAAGTAACCTTCAACGAGGAATTCAATGGTGAGCTTTATTTTGATCTTGACGATGACCTTCAAGGTTTTTTCAAGGTAAACTTTTTAATAAAATAAAACCCCCTTTTTTACATCGACAATCGATAGAGCGGGAAATTTTACGTTAAAATATGTACCCAGGTCATACATAAGTACATTGTAACCTTGAAAGGGGGTTTCCAACGGAAAAAATGGACCTTAAAATGACCTTGAAGGTCATCCTCAAGGTCATGCTTAAGATCACTGCTGAATACGTCTTTTTAAATTTAGTAACTTTGCTCGTTACGAAAAAAAATTGAAAAGCTTATGTTCCTAGAGGTATGCAGACCTTGTTCAAGTTTAAATGACCTTAGAGTGACCTTCAAGATTAGAATGTACCTATGTATGACCTGGGTACATATTTGAACGTAAAATTTCCCGCTCTATCGATTGTCGATGTAAAAAAGGGGGTTTCCATTTTTTTTAAGTTGACCTTGAAAAAACCCTGAAGGTCATCGTCAAGATCAAAATAAAGGTCACCATTGAATTCCTCGTTGAAGGTTACTTCAAGAATGTCCTTGACCTCCCTGAAAAATATCTTACCTGAGGAAATATTCATCCGTCCCGGGACTTTTGTGACACCCTGTATAACACTTTACTTAGAATTTTGCGTAGAATGTATAAAACCTTATTTTCCAACAGCAAATTTAATTTTTGACATTCACTTCTCTTGGAAATGCACGCGAAAATGCACGTAGCACACCATAAATTTCCACGTGGAATCCCACATGAACTGTTTAGAAATACCATAACCTGGAATTTTACTCGATGTTTCAGTGAGGTAAATACGAAAAGAATATTAAACTTCCTAATCAGAGCTTGCAAAGGCTCATGCAACAAGATTGTGCAGGAATGAAAAAAATTGTAAAATTGTAAAAGGAGAATGAGGGAAAACGTTGGCTCGTTTGATTTTCTGATCGTCGAGTTCTCTCGCGTGAACGGTAAAAGAGGAATCGTTATTCCGCTCAATTGGTTTCGCGTGACTTAATTCTACGTTCAAGGTGTTTTTTTACAGGGAGAAGGGAAAATTATTAGCGTTTGATTATACGGCAAAAAAATCGGAATAATTATGTATATCAAATTGTGTACTTTATAGGAAAATTAATTTATTTTAATAGTGTTCTTTTTTTTGGAAGAATATTTGTTATAGAGGTATTGAGCTACATTTTTCATTTCTAAAGAATATTTTTATGTTTAAAAAATGTTATTCATGACCACGAACCTCATTTTTAACATTTACGTTACTAAAAACATTTATATTTTTTCTGTTACAGGTGAGTCCAAGTTTTTACTATACTTTGCCAGAAAATCTTCGTAAGTATAGAATAAATTCCATTACAGGTACATCCAAAATCTGTTTATTTTGAATTTGCATAAAGTATTTTAATGGCCAAAGTTACTAATGGTTCCGTTTCTGAAAAGAATTTGCAATTCATTTTAATTATCAATTACTTCGTTTTATAAAATGCTTTGATTTTCGTTGCATCAGATTGCCAAATTAATGTTTAATTCTCTTAATTTTTCCTTGTTGTCACGCAAAATCTCAGGAAATGTTTTTAAATACTTCATACATTTATAAACTACAATAAATATATTAAATTTGCATGAAATATTAAAACTAGAAGTAAATTTAAAGTAACTCAAATTAAATTATAAGTAATTGAAAATTTGAAAGTTACGCGGGGAAATTCAATGTTCGCAGGACGAGTAGTAAAACCATGGTTGAAGGCCATGGTTTTTCCGGTGGTTCTGCGAACATTGAATTCCCCGCGTAAGGACGTGTGTAACCCTAAGAGTGATTTAACCTATTTTATTCGAAACCACCATGTTACGAGCCTGTAGAGCCCCCAGAAAAGTGAGAGTTGGATAGCCCCTTACCGAAATGATGCGAGAACGTCCCATGAAGTAAATGTTTTGTGATAGTGATGATGATTACTGTCCGAACATTTTTACATTCTCATTCTAATGAGAAGGTATTGGTTTTATGTAAAATTTGACATAGTCGGTTTTCATCAAATCTCCACGTTTCGAGACCCCCTGAGCTAGAAAAAACGATTTTTACGAAGGTGTCTGTCTGTCTGTAGTCTGTCTGTCTGTCTGTCTGTAGCCACGATAACTTTCGAAAAAATGATCAGATTTGATTGAGCTTTGGCACACTTTTTTATGGCCCAAAAATAGAGAACGAGTTCGTTAACCAGCTATTTTGGATGAAAATCCAAAAAGTGAGCACATTTTGAAAATTTTTGAGACCACTTTTTTGGAAGATTTGAAAATTCTATGTACGGTTATTAGTATTACGCAAAATGACGAACAAAATATTCTTATGACTTTTCGTGATAAAAAAAAAATTACTGGAGTTATAGCATTTTCAAAATTCCAAAAAACAAACGAAAATGAACATTTTAAGCCGAAAAACGCACGATATGAAAAAAAGTCAAGAGGAGAAAAACGTTGATTCCTGAACACCCTATAATATTTTCATAACAACTTTTTGAATTTTTCGAAAAATAAAAAATTCAAATTTTGATCGCACAAAAAATTAATGAAAAATCAAAAAAGCCATTTTGCTGTAAAACTATGCAAGATACCAGAAAATATCATCTTACCAAAATTGTGCACCTAAAAAAGATCTACAAATTTCTTATTGTTCACTTTTTGATATGACGCGTAGTTTTTGTTTTATTCGTAAAAAACAGCATTGAAAATAGAAAAATCAAATTTTCAGACGAATATTACCAGCTACGAAAAAATGACTGAAACAAAATTTGTTCATCCAAGGAAGAGGTACAAATTTATTCTGACTCATGTTTCGATAGGATGCGTGGTTTTCGTTTTATTCGTGAAAATAACATTGACAGTTAAAAAAATCAAATTTTTGAAAAAACAATGCAAGGTACGAAAACATATAAATGAACAAAAATTGTGCATTCAAAAAAGACTTACACACCCGTAATCAATTTTTGTGGTAAGAATATATTCAAAATGAAAAATTTAACTTTTTTGATAAACGGCACAAGCTAAAATAAAATGTTAACTAATAAAATTTGTCGCCTGAATTATATCATTGCTTTTCATTTGAAATCAAATACAAATTTAGTAATTTGTATATGAAGAACATATAATACGAAGCACAAAGTGCGCGCTCAGTGTATTTACCAAATCGCACGCCGTAAGTGCGCTCAAACTTTTTTGTTTCTATCATACGGTTCAAATGATTTTCAAATCAAATATCGAGCGCGAAGCGCGAGTGTCTGGATGAGAATGTGTTCCTTAAGGTCGATAGAACCTTGAGTAAATAAAGTTCCTTTTCAGTCTAAAATAAAAATAAATTTAACAATCACTTAATATGTAGAGGTTATGATAATTTTATAATATTTGCAAACAAACTTTTTCTTTTCATCGATGTCGAACACGAAGTTCAAAAATCTAGAGGAGCCTAGCGTAAAGCGCGATGCAAATACGCCCGAGCGCGTAGCGCGAGGTGAACACATAATCGAGCGCGAAGCGCGAGATAAATATATGATCGAGCGCGAAGCGCGAGATCCAACAGTCGCGCGCCCTAGGCGCGCTCAAACTTGCGAGCGAAGCGAGCCGCGCGCGAAGCGCGCCATGAGAATGTGCCCGCGAAGCGGGCAGATTTTTTTGTTTTGTTTTCTCCATTTGTCAAATTTCTCGAAGGCCAGCTCATATTTATCCTTTCGATGATTTTGAGTGTACGAAGATTTACATATATAACTGCGACGTAATTGCAGGTAAGGTTTCATGGATTCTATTGTGTTAGATCAAAACATACGATTGATATGAGAGTCGGCTGTTTGGGTTATGATTGGTAATCTCGTATGGCGCGAAATTTTCAAAGTAGTTCAGTGCGAGGTAAATTTTTATATATATATATATAAGTCTACAGTAAGTCAATGAAATCTGATGAAATACATTGTGCGTTATTCAGTGGCCATTTGTGGAACTAATAAACCGTCCGGGCAGCGGCGTTTTGAACTAATAAACTGTCAGTAGCTAATACTGTTCGATAAAGGGCTATCTAAACGCTCACTTTTCTGTGTTTATTATAATTTAAAAAAAGCTTTTTCTGTTATTTAACCAAAACCAAAATAAAGTCAGCAAAAAGTATTGTTGATTTAACAAAACCTTTTTTTAGTGGAAATTGCCACAATAGTACACTGCGTGGTTAGGTGCACAAACAGTTGATTTGAATGAGCGTGAAGTTTGCAAATGTTTCATAAACCATAAATAATATAGATTTTTAATAACAATTCATCTAAACAAATGTCCCAAATGGCCGTTTCCTCGTACAAAAATTTTTGTTTCTTCATCATTATTGGAATAATATTTCTTGCGATGATTAACCAACTAAATTGTTTAAAAAATAATTTATGTGCTTTTTATAAACATTTTTAAAACAAAAACTATGATATAAGATAAAAATATATATTGTGAAAAGGACATTTATAATAGGAGAAAATCCTCTTCACTTGAATGTAAAAAAAGGTCAAAGGCCAAAGATGCCAAAATATTGTATTATTTTTTCCAATACAATAAACTTTGTTAATTTCTCTCAATATTTTTTACACTATATTTCTTATATAACCTTAATTTATACTTCATTATCTCTATTCGTAGTATACCATCATAATTTTATCCATTTCTTTTTGTTTTAAGTTGCACAAAATTCGTTTTCCTAAACAACTGGAAGGCTTGGTAAGATAAGATTAATGATGTTTTTTTTTACATTTGAGTGAAGAGGATTTTCTCCTATTGTAAATGTCCTTTTTATACACTATATATATTTTTCTTATATATTTATACTTTGTACTTTTTTCTATGTTCATTTTTATTGAACATTAATTTAAAGTTCGTATTCATGAATTGCATAATATTAATATTACTCATTATTTAACTTACGCACATGCTACACGAGTTTTATTCTTTTTTATTTTTTTATTTATTATGAAGTATGAAAACACATGTAGGACCTTCATAATGATTTTTATATTATAATTTACATTCATTTTGTAATTATAATATCCATGAGTCATCTCAACAATTTCACACCAATATTTTATCTGCACAAAAATGATTTTGACGGTAGCCTTTAAATGTTCCAATAAGTGTTTCACAATTCTAATGTATACAGATTTTTAGGATATTACAATTACTATATTGTTGAGTTGTAAGAACTTCAAAGTTTTATTGTACCTTTCAACAGAAAAACAAAAATTCTCAATCACGTGTTTAAAAAAAGGTGTATTCCACCAATTTTAAATCCCATCGGTTTTCCTTTTTTTGTACCCTTCGATTATTTTTAATAATGTAATTACTTTTTATTAAATTTTATTGAGTTTTTAGTTTTTTTCAATTCACTCATTAATAATAAACTAAATTTTACATGACTTTTATTAATATCTTTAAGTTCTTTTCGATACTACATTTGAATCTCCCGCATATCCCGAACCGTCCCGAGTGATCCTGAACCAAAACATTCCATAAAAAATGGCGGCTTCGTCGCCTTAAAGTATAGGCACACGCGGTTTCCATTGATATCACCCGCTGCTCTACATTATCGCCCGCCGGGTGTAACTGTGCCGGATTGCTCAGCGGCACTGGGCATATATAGCACTGCGCATGCGCATTAACAATGCTGTGCACCGGCCTCAAATACGCCATTTGTGTCCCTCGAAACAGGGTTTAAAATACTCATTTTTGATGTGTTAGAGGCAAAATATATATGATTAAAAACTAAAAAAGATCGAATTCTTGAAAAAATAACTCAACAGTTGAAAAACAGAATCGATATTATTACTTTCTATTTAACTTTCTGATCACGGGCGACCGCTTTTTGAACGCAGTATATGCCAGAGATATTTTCCTTCTTTCCAAGAATCTAAGGTCGACAGGCCAAGGATAGGTAGTTCCTTTAATTGGAGCCTTTCATTCAGCCAGTAATGGTAGGTTGAAACTACACTATACACACTACCGAGAGTATACTCATTTGTTTCTAATCCAATATGCAATTAAAAAATATTTCAAAATTCAAGGCTTCATTTTCTTATCCGTAATTAATACGCGGAATTTCCTATTCCCGTAAAAATTATATTTTTATTTTCAAAATAAACTATAATTATGATGTTGATAAAATCTAGATCAACCAAAGACAAAAAGAACATTGTAATTAAATAGTAAAAATCTTATCGCATAAGAAAATTATCCTCCTGAAAATAAATACGAAAACGCTCGCAATTGACGCCTTCTTCGGATTACTGTCACAATATGTGACACCTTCCCAGATAGTAGAAACATATCAGTAAAATAATCACGTTCAAACTTTGTAAAATTTAAAGAATTTTAAATTGAATACAGTTCGTGATGAGAAATATTCAAGTGTAACCATTGTACACTAGGGTGGTCCAAAAAAGCAAAAGTTCGAATTTCTTTCCCGAAAATGGTTCATTTTGTGAGGTTCCCGAAAAAAAGAAAATGCGTTTTTTTTTTTAACAACGTTTGGGGGTTGCCCCCATCGACATAAAGAAATGGACCGATGACGCTGTAGAGAGAACAGAAATAGGCTTTAGAGAGAGAGAGAGAGAGAGAGAGAGAGAAAAACATTTGAGAGGTAGATATGCCTTTTTCTATTCCAGGACTGTCCTATGCACGGTCCTGTACTTCATCAAGCTCCACCCATCGGAAACTTTCTCGACCAATCAGCTTTATCTAGAAAGAGACAGATCTACCTCTCAAATGTTTTCTCTCTCCCTAAAGCCCATTTCAGTGCTCCCTACAGCGTTATCGGCAGGGATGTGCAGTTACGCGTAACTGGAGGTTTTTGACGTAAAATACCTAAGTGAAGTATTTTACGTCGAAAACAGGTAAAATACCTAGTAAATTACGTGCCAAGATGGCGGACCTGTAGAACTGTACACGACCTCACTTTTTTGGATTTCTGGTATCGGCATTCGTAAGGGTTTTTTTAATGCCTATATTGTTAATTAAAAAATAATAATGTCAACCAGGGATGTGCAGTTACGCGTACCTAGAAGTTTTTTACGTATAATACCTAAAGGAGGTATTTTACGTAAAATACCTCGAATGTGTAAAATACATGTAGAAAACCTCTGATTGGCTGTCTGATTCCAGTTTTCAATTTCCCGCCTCAGAGGTGGCGCCCTCATATATAGAACAAGACGTAATTTACATCATGTAGAAAACTGATGACGTAAAATACCAGGTAAATTACCGTAGAAAACCAAGTAAATTACCACGAGTATTTTACTTACCCATCACTGGTTATCGGTCCAATTCTATATGTCGATGGTTGCCCCTACCCCCTCAGTTTTCTTATAGGAAATCTTCCTTAATCTTATGGGCCAATTGACACATCCAAAATTGAATTGAAATGTCAGTACTGGGTATTTAAGACTATACATAACTGAATGTTATAATTGAAAAATTCACCAATTTTAAACTCAAATGATATAAACAAGTCGCATGCTTATTGCGTTGAATTTGTGGAATGGATTGTGGTTTTGTCAATCTATGTGTTTATGCAAAGACATAGTCAGCGCCTCGAGCTTTCGGTGCTTGAAATTTTAAGGATAAACACTGAAAATATCCTTTCGGCTTACCGGAAACGCTTGCAGCGAAATTGTTCGAATGTGAAATTCTAGAGAGCACAAACTCAAGGGATCTTTGATCCACACTCCACAGCTTTCATACAGATAAACTTCGCCTAAAGCGTGTTGTATCAACTATTTCGAAAGGTTTGAAAAGAGCTTTGTTGTAAAAGATGTTTTTAATTTAAATATTTATGAAATATTTTACTCCTCCTAGTTTAGTTTCACTAATTCTTTAAGAAAATCACATAAATTTAAAGGATTGTATTATAGACCCGGGTTTCTTGTCCCGAATCAAAACCCTTGTACTTTTGGTCGGATGTCCATCCGTTAACTTGACACATTTGAGGCCTTTTCTATGAGAGGCACTTTAATAACTGTCAAGGATAATAAATTTTACATTTTTAAATTTTAATCTGAAATTTTTTCATTCCGTTTATATGATGTTATATATTTAAAATGTTCTATGGTTAAGCGTTAAATGGCCAGGTAAAATGAAAAATTGGTCCGGGAAAAATTAGGAAATTTTGAAGATTAAGTTTTGCGGCCATCCTGATATAATATTTTTTTCAGAAATTTATTCGCCTTATATTTCTATTTCTGTTTTTTTTTTTTGCAGTTGCTACCTCCAGAAGATTATATTTTTAATTACAAGTTTTATTATTTGGTTGAAAATTCGTTTTTTTTTTTGAAAATTCAACTATTTTGGCAGAAAATTACCTTTTGCTGAATATTCATATTTTGGTGTTCAAAATTGAACTAAAATCTTTCTTAGTCCAAAATTCGTTTTTTTGTTCGTTTAAAAACTCGTCTCTTTTAGTAGAAATTTAAACTTTTTTTTATAAAAATGTAATTTTTGTGTTGCAAATTATTCTCATTTGGTTGAGAATTCAACTATTTGGTTAAAAATTCGTATGTTTTGGTTGAATTCAAATGTTTTTGAGTTAATATTAAAATTCTTTTTCGGTTTCACCACTATTACATTTTTCTTTGAAAAATCATCTTTTTGATTGAAAATTCGTTTGCTTTGTTTAAAAATTTGACTATTTGGTTGAAAATATTTGTCCTTATTAATTAAAAATTCAACTATTTAGGTGAAAATTTAACTTTTGTATGTAACTTTTCCATTTTTTGTTAAAAAATGATCTTTTTTAGTGGAAAATCCGTCTTTTTGGTAGAAAACTAATCTTCTTGGTTTGAAATCTTCTCTTTTTTGGTTGAAAATTCATCTCTTTCGTTGAGTATTTGACTATTTTGTTGAAAATTCGCTTTTTTGTTCTTGAAAATGAGATTTTTTCTGAAAATTTAACTTTTACTTTTTTGGTTGAAAATGTAGCTTTTTTAGTTGAAAGTTTCACTATTTGTTTGAAAATTCATGATTTTGGTTGAAAATTCGTCCCCTCGCAACAAAATGATATCTTTGGCATATCCCTGACACATCTCTGCAGGAAAAATGAAAAATGTCCCAAAAATCTGCCGGGATATCCGTGACATATTCCAAGGATATCGACATTTCCGCCCCGTACGATATCCACTCAATGTCCTCTGCGGGATATACACAATTTTTGGCAATGGAATCAAATATTTCTGAAATGCATATTAATTAAAATATGTAGTATGCCTGAAAACATAAAGATTCACAAACATCCATTTGACAAAACGCCGCTTTATAGAAATCTCGAATATTCAGTTTCTTTAAAATTCTATCTCAGTATAATTATAAAAAAATTATTACCGCAAGTTATTTTCATAACCAATAACAGCCTACTTACAATAAAAAACAAGCCACTTTCTGAAAATTTAAAAGTTGGCTGTTATTGTTTCTGTAGCCCCTCTAAATGGCGCAGTTTAGAGATCGCACTTTTCATCAAAATCAGTTTTTATGATAAAAGACAATCAAATTAATATGTACCGCGTTGGTTCACATAATATAAATGAGAAAAGATTATAATCCGGCACGAATATTCGAGAAATTGTTGACTTTTTTTAAAGCGTTACTTATTATTGCGCGACAGTTTTCGCACACTGACAGCCATGCTGGAATTTACCTGGAAGTGACTTTAGAGGGGACTCTACTATTATTGCACACTTTATAATGTGGTACTTTGTATACAATCTCCGGAAAACACCTAATATTGTTAAATGATTTGTTATTTTATTGACACGATTGAATATACATATACAGATATATCTAAATTTCCAGGAATATACTAAATTATAGAATTGGGATATCTTGGGGACATCCTTGGCATATAAGATTGGGACATTAAGGGGATTTATCAGCGTTATAAAAAGGAATTCCAGTTTCCGG
>CAKNYM010022871.1:0-23158 GCA_932195095.1 Andricus curvator | reverse complement strand
AAGTTTATTGCCATGCATGAGCCATGCAAACTTTTTTCACGCGGGTAGTTAATAATAGACAGCCAATTCTTAAGTATTGGACAGTCAACTAAAGTTTCGAAAACTTATTTTTTCCGTCCAATTGAAATTTTGCATAACTCTCTGAACTTTTTGGTCTTCCTTTTTATCGAGAGGTTTACGAAAGGGATTGAATGGATCCTAATAGATGACCTATTCTAAAGCCTTGGAAGTCAACCAAAGTTTCGAAAACATATTTTTTCCGTTCAATTGAAATTATTGCATAACTCTCTGACCCTCCAGTCTCCTTTTTATCGAAAGGTTTACGAAAGAGATTGAATAGATCCTAATGGATCGCCTGTTGTAAAGTTTTGAACAATCAACTAAAGTTTCGAAAACTTAGTTTTTCCGTACAATTGAAATTATTGCATAACTCTCTAACTGCTTTGTCTTCTTTTTATCAAAGCGTTCATGAAAGGAATTCAATAATTCCTAATAAATAGCCAATTCTAAAGTTTTGGACAGTTAAATAAAGTTTCGAAAACTATTTTTTTCCGTACAATTCAAATTATTGTATAACTCTCTGCCATTTTTGGTCTTCCTTTTTATCGAAAGGTTTACGGAAGGGATTAAATAGATCCTAATAGATGGCCTATTCTAAAGTCTTGGACAGTCAACTAAAGTTTCAAAAACTTATTTTTTCGGTGCAGTTGAAATTATTGCATAACTCTCTAACCTCTTAGTATTCTTTTTCTCAAAGGGCTCACGAAAGGAATTTAATAATTACTGATAAATAGCCAATTCTAAGTTTTGGACAGTCAACTAAACTTTCGAAAACTCTCTTTTTCCGTAAAATTCAAATTATTGCATAACTCTCTGCCCTTTTTGATCTTCCTTTTCATCGGAAGGTTGATGAAAGGGATCGAATAGATTCTAATAGACCATCAGAAATAGTGTATTATGAGTAGTTCATGGAACATCAATAAGTAATTGCAGCGAATTGCAGCTGTGTTACAAACTGAGATTGTACTCGTAGATTCGATCGGTCGTTGCTCGACGTCATGAGCTCGGTTATTCGCTCGGCAAGCCCTGCCCCGTATTTCATAACTACTATGGTGCTGTTGGAAATACGTAACCTTTCATGCTCATTTCTATTGTCGACTGTCGAACGGTAGTGATGAAACCATAAGCCCCGCATGAGATTTACGCCTGCCGACTCATGGCTTTTCATCCAAACAAAGAAGCGAAGAAAGGAAAACCAATAAATAATAAAAAGATCCAGGGAGCTTTAGAGATCTTTTCAATATTAAACAAAATAATGAAATTCATTTTTTGTTCCACCATAAAGGGAGCTTTTTAATGGTAACATTTTCCGAAATTTTTAAATTCATTTAATTAAACCTTCCTCAATTTGAAAATGTCTAACACAATGTTCTAAGGAATTGTCCGGATGTGTGTGTGTGTGGACGTGTGTTGTGTGTGGATGTGTGATTGTGTGTGTGTGCGTGTGGATGTGTGGATGTCACACTTTCTTGTGAACACGATATCTAGAAAACGGTTGCAGATAACTCGATGAAATTTGGAGGGCTTATTTTCCTTACTAAAATCTTGAAACCAACCAAAGGATTTCTGAAAATGTTCATTGCATTTTTTTTTCACTCAATAATATTTTAAAAATCGGTTTTTTATGGTAAAACTTTTTCCATTAGCATAATTCAAGGTTCATGCACCTATATAAATGATTCCTTGGCTCGAGATGAGTCGATTGACCTATAATATTGATACATTTCAATCAAGAGTAGGGAAGTTATGGTAATTTATATATTTTGAAAATCGGTTTTTTATATATAAACTTTTTTCATCAAAATAACTCAAAGTTGATGCAAGAACAGAAAAGATTTCTTGATTCAGAACGAATCGATTGACCTATGATATTAATACATTTTATTGAAAAGTAGGGAAGTTATGGTAATGTATAATATTTGAAAATACGGTTTTTTATAGTAAAACTTTTTTCCTCAACATAATTCAAAGTTGATGCAAGAATATAAAAGATTCCTTTGTTCGAAACGAATCGATTGACCTAAATATTAATACATTTTATGAAAGAGTAGAGAAGCTATGGTAATGCATAATATTTGGAAATACGGTTTTTATAGTAAAAACTTTTTTCTTCAACATAACTCAAAGTTGATGCAAGACTATAAAAGATTCCTTGATTCGAAACGAATCGATTGACCTATAATATTAATACATTTTATTGAAGAGTCGGGAAGTTATGGTAATTTATATATTTTGAAAATCGGTTTTTTATAATAAAACTTTTTCAATTAACATAAGTCAAATTTGATGCAAGGATATAAGAAATTCCTTGGTTTGAGACGAATCAATTAGCCTACAATATTAATACATTTTATCAAAAAGTAGGAAAGTTATGGCGATTTATATATTTTTTAAATCGTTTTTTATAGTAAAAATGTTCTGATTGTCATAATTTAAAGTTGGTGCGAGAATAGAAAAGTTGTGTTGATTCAAGACGAATCGATTGACCTATAATATTAAAACATTTCATTGAAGAGTAAGGAAGCTCTGGTAATGCATGATATTTGAAAATGTGGTTTTTTATAGTAAAACTTTTCTCTTCAACATAATTCAAAGTTGATGCAAGAATATAAAAGATTCCTTGGCTTCAAAACGAATCGATTGACTTAAATATTTATACATTTTATTAAAGAGTAGGGAAGTTATAGTAATTAATATATTTTGAAAATCGGTTTTTTATATTAAAACTTTTTTCATCAACATAATTGAAAGTTGATGCAAGGATAGAAAAGATTCTTTGATTGGAGTAGAATCAATTGACCTATAATATTAATACATTTTATTGAAGAGTAAGGAAGCTATGGTAATGCATAATATTTGAAAAACCGGTTTTTATAGTAAAACGTTTTTCTTCAACATAATTCAAATTTGATGCAAGGCTTAATTCGTAACGAATCGATTGACCTATAATATTAATACATTTTATTGTAGAGTAGGGAAGGTATGGTAATTTATATATTTTGAAAATCGGTTTTTTATAGTAAAACTTTTTCCATTAACATAATTCAAAGTTGATGCAAGAAGAGAAAAGATGTGTTGATTCGAATCAAATCGATTGACCTATAATTTTAATACATTCTATTGAAGATTAAGGAAAGTTATGGTAATTTATATATTTTGAAAATCGGTTTTTTATAGTAAAACTGTTTTCATTAACATAATTCAAAGTTGATGCAGGAACAGAAAAGATGTGTTCATTCTAGACAAATCGATTGACCTATAATATTAAATCATTTCATTCAAGAGTAAGGAAGCTATGGTAATGCACAATATTTGAAAACGTGGTTTTTTATAGTAAAACTTTTTTTTCAACATAATTCAAAGTTGATGCAAGACTATGAAAGATTCATTGATTCGAGACGAATCGATTGGCCTACAATATTAATACATTTTATCAAAGAGTAGGGAAGTTATGGTAATTTATATATTTTTAAAACCGATTTTTATAGTAAAAATGTTCTGATTCTGATAATTTGAAGTTGATGCCAGCATAGAAAATTTGCGTTGATTCAAGACGAATCGATTGACCTATAATATTAAATCATTTCATTGAAGAGTAAGGAAGCTATGGTAATGCACAATATTTGAAAATGTGGTTTTTTATAGTAAAACTTTTTTTTCAACATAATTTAAAGTTGATGCAAGAATATAAAATATTCCTTGGTTCGAGACGAATCGATTGGACTACAAAATTAATACATTTCATTAAACAGTAGGGAAGTTATGGTAATTTATATATTTTTAAAATCGATTTTTATACTAAAAATGTTCTAATTCTGATAATTTAAAGTTGATGCGGGAATAGAAAAGTTGCGTTGATTCAAGACGAATCGATTGACCTATAATATTAATACATTTCGTTGAAGAGTAAGGAAGCTATGGTAATGCATAATATTAGAAAATACGGTTTTTGATAGTAAAACTTTTCTCTTCAACATAATTCAAAGTTGGTGCAAAAATATAAAAGATTCCTTGGTTCCAGACGAATCGATTGACCTACAATATCAATATATTATATTGAAGAGTTGGAGGTTATGGTAATTTATATATTTTCAAAATAGATTTTTATTGTAAAAATTTTCTCATTCTCATAATTTAAAGTTGATGCGAGAATAGAAAAGTTGAGTTGATTCAAGAAGAATCGATTGACCTACAACATTGATACATTTTATTGAAGAGTAAGGAAGCTCTGGAAATGCATAATATTTGAAAATACGATTTTTTATAGTAAAACTTTTTTCACTAAGATAATTAACAATTGATGCAAGACCGGAAAAGATTTCTTGATTCGAGGCAAATCGATTGATCTATAATATTAATACACTTTATTGAAGATTGAGGAAGTAATGCTCATTTATAATATTTGAATCATCTGTTCCAAACAGAAAAACTTTCTTCGTCGACATAATTAAAAGTTGACGCATGAATAGAAAAGACTTTTCGATCATAAATTTTCAAATAGAATAATTCTGACAATTTTTGTAAATAAATCATAAAGGTGGGAAAAGGATAGGGTGCGACAGAACTTTTCCCTTCCCTTTTCCAGCTGGAAAAATTATTATTTCAAAAACAAAATTAGATTTGTCTGATTTGTCTTTGTATTTATTAAGTTTTTTGTATTATTTTGTAACTTTGTATTTTTTGTGAATTTCCATTTTTAAATAAATCAAAATGAAGACTTTGGTTTGTCTATTATTGAAAACAATAACTAATGCTTCCTCTATGAGGAAACAAATACATTTGCTAACGAGAAGCAAAGTGCTCGTGAAAATGAGCACCATATAATTATAAATAAAAACAAAGTGGAAACACTCGAGATCGAATTCACAGCTAGTTTTTATTATTATTTTAGACTGTAAAATGGGGTAATTATGGATGAAATAGGTTTCAATTTTTTTGGTAGCTATACCGAACTTTTTGAATATTTGCGCTAGGTCAATTTGTAATTTGTACCAATTTGTTGTAACATTGTAGTGTTCTTTATTGAACTATTAATTTTTCATTTCAGAATAATTTTACACGTCATTGAGAAGTCAGAAAAAAATCGGAAAGTGGCGACTATCAAATCATAAAGGCAAGAAATTTAAAAAACTTCTATTTGGATTTTTCACTAATTATTTTTGTATTATTGCAAAAAGTGAGATGCCATATTTACCAGGAGAAATTATGGATCGAATAACAAAAATAATGTTTTGTAAAAATTATGCTTAATAAACATTCGGGATCCTAGAATTTTTTTTCGATAATTCATTGATATTCTTGTGTCAGGAAATGAAAAAATAGGAAAATGATGGTTGACGGTATATTAATAGCAATTGAACAGGGTTCAATCATATCCTGAAAATTATCCGATTTTCTTCGAAGATTAAAAAGGAACGAATTTTTAACAAAATAGTTAAAGCTTTAACTAAAATTATGAATCTTTATCTGGGATAATTACATATTCAGTTAAAAATAAATTTTTTCCAAAAAAACAACGAAGTTTCAACATAAGATTAAAATTTTAAAACAAAGATAGGAATTTTCATCTAAAATGATGAATCTTCAACCAAACAGAAGGAATTTTTAACATCAAAATTACAGCTCTCAACTATGTAGTTAAATTTTCGATCAAAAGTATTAATTTTAACCAGGAAGATTAATTTTCTACCTGAAAAAGACAAATTTTCAACAAAATATATGAATTTTAAACCAAAAAGTTGAATTTTCAACTGAAAATATAAATTTTTAACACAACAAGAAAGACATTTTTCTGTCAAGAAAGAAAGAAAATTTGAACAAAATTGTGTAATTTTCAAGCAAAAAAGACGAATTTTCAACCCGAAAATAATAATAGGTAAATTTTTAGTCATAAAAATTAATTTTCAAAATAATACATAAATTTTCAACAATTCATCTAATTTTCCTGATAGTGTAATTGTCACAAATCGTTTTAAAATTAAGTCAGATAGTTTTTATAAATTTAATTAAATTTGATACAAAATTTAGAATGGTAATTTTCTTCTGCCCGAATAGTGCAATAATTTAGTTAGTTAAATTAAAATATTCTAATTTGTATTGCAAATGTTAGAAAATTATTTTATTAATATTATAATTTTAATTATTATAATTAAATTATAATATTAATTGATTATCGTTTTTTCCTGATTGATACACTAAGCATGATTAACAATTTTGTTTCCGTGCATTTTGTTGGAAATTCAACGATTCGGTTGAAAATTCGAGCATTTTGTTAAAAATTAGTCTTCTTCGGTAGAAAATTAATTTTCTTGGTTAAAAATGTATGTTGTCGCTTAAAAATTTATGTTTTTGGTTAAAAATTTTTGTTGTTGATTGAAAATTGAACTGCTTGATAGAAAGTTAATCTACGTTATTGAAAATTAAATAATTTGGTTAGAAAGCGTCTTTTTTGGTTAAAAAGTCAACTATTTTATTGAAAATTCGTCTTTTTGGCTGAAGATTTAATAATTTTTTGAAAATTCGTCTTGTTTGGTTGACTTTAACTGTTGTTAATTTAAAATAACAATCTATTTTCATTAAAATAACAAATATTACATTTATCATTGAGAGTTTATCTCTTTTGGTTAAAAATTATTCTAGGTTGTAAAAATGTAACAATTTTGTTAAAAATTCATTTTTTTTGTTAGAGATTCTTCATTCTAGTAGAAAATTCATCTCTTTGCAAAAAAATTTAAATATTTGGCTGAAAATCGTTTTTTTGTTGTTGAAAATTTATTTTGAACTAAAAATTCAACCATTACAGTTGAAAATTTATCGTTTATTTAATAATGCATCTTTTATTTCCAAAATAATAAATAAATTTTCAACCATTCATCTCGTTTTCCTGGCAGTGTCATTATCACAAATCATTGTAAAATTAACTCAAATAGTTTTTATAAATTTAGTTAAATTTGATACAAAATTTAGAATGGTAATTTTACTCTGTTCGATTAGTGCAATAATTTAATAAGTGTAATTAAACTACCCTAATATTTATTGCAAATATTTGCAATAATTGTTTATAATTATTTAATTATCATTTGTCAAATTATTTTTATTATTATACTCTCTCATACACAAACAAAATATTTTCATGTTACCTGGACCCAAAAATAATGTTTAAATACTTTTATTAAGAAATAATAATTTGGATCTGAAATTACACCAGCCGGATTGTAAATATGGATCAAACTTTGATTATTAATAACTTGGAAGGATAATTTTTTGTTCAAATGAAATTTGCAGAGAATTTGCTTTCACAGATTGAAAAATAATAAAAATGAAGAAATTTCGTTCATTAGACCACTATATATATAAAAAATAAAAAATATATAGAAAATAAAATTTTCTGCTACATAGTATTGCTTTTTTTTGTCAGTGTATAAAAAATAAAAAAATAAGGAAATTTCCTTTTTTTCAGATCTTAATGCTGGAAACATTTTTTCACTTATAAATTCATCTGTTTTAATAGAAATTTCATCTTCCTTGGATAAAAATTCAACTATTTGCTTAAAAATTCAACAATTTTGTTGAAAAATAATTCTTTTTGGCTGAAAATTCAACGCAAAAGAAAAATTTCCTTTTTTTGGTCAATATTCCAGAAATCTTTTCTTTCAATTCAATAGTTTTTGATGATTGCTGAAATTTAAGGTCCTGCCATATAGATCTTTATTCAAAATAAAATTTTACATGTCATGATGAAAAAAATTTAAAAAAAAGTTTAAAAAATGAAAAAAGTAAAAAAAAATTTTTAATAAAGAAATTTCGTTTGTTTTACCACTAAATGCTAACAGCTTTTCTGATAGTCCGATTTTTTTTCAAGAATCGCGCAAATTGAAGGTCTTGAGATATCTTCTTTTAGTTTTATAATTATGCCCAAAAATTATTTGTGTATCTAAAAAAAAGTTTTCATACACATTTAAAGTTTCAAAGCAGAGAAATTATGTGTTCTAATCGACATCCGACAAATTGCGGCTCCACATTTTCCTTCTAACCCTTTTCCAAATTGAAAATTTTGAAATTTTTAATATCATGATGATTTTAGTTTCAGTATTCTATCCAAGATCATCAAATTGATTCCTAGAAATAAGTCATATCTTAAAAATGAGGCAACTTTATATGATGTCTTTGATTTTTATTGATTGTAATTAGCATTTTGCACAATGGACTCGACGTCGGTTATGGAACGGATTAATATAGGTTTGTCCACGATCGAGAGATTCACGGTCAAACGAGTGGTTATACAACGGATGATTTCAGGACGTTGCCTCGGATCATCCTTGAAGTCGAGACCAAAATGTCTGACAAGTTAGAGGATTTTTGATCTAGCGACCACACAACTATCAAATTCCCAGACATACCTTCCATTCACCTCACAGTCCTTCTTCCTATTCCGTAAAAAAATTTTTTTCTAATACAAAAATTCAACAAGCTTATAGAGTATACCTTCTTGGAAATGGATGGCAAACAAATTGATGATTGAAGCTTGAAAGAAATTAATGAAATGCAAATTTTTTTCTTGGAATTATCAATCTTAAATGATAACTCCTTGTGACCATCTTTCCCTCCTCTCTCAAGGCCTATATCCTCTTTCCCTCTTGCCCCTCCAACTGAATAACTCCTTATTTCCTATCTTACTCTTATAACACCAATCCCTCCTATTTCCTAACCTCTTGATCTGATGAATTGAACCACTTTAGCCCCTTTTATACATCCTCTGTTATCCCTATGACCTCTTCCTTTCTCGCCCTTCCTCCTCATAAACTTCCTATATCCCCTCTTTCTCTTATAATTCCCCACTTACTATTACTTCTTCCATTACCGGTTCCCTATCGCCCTTTCTTACGAATCTTATCATATTACAGATCTACTAATTCCACTACTTTACCCTCCGTACTATCCATACTCTCTTCTTATTTTATTTCTCATACTCAACTGCCTAGCTTTCTTCTTCAGCGTCCTCTTCCAATATTCCATCCTTCTGTACCCCCTGTTCCGTCTTCCTCTTCCTTTGCCAATTCCAATTTCTTAATCCTTTATATCCACAATTTCCTGTTCCACTTTCACTTTCACTTCCTCTTCTGATTCCCAATCCCACTTCACCCCCTAGTCGCTCTCCTTCTCTCATCCTTCCAACCCGACACTGTTTCTTGTGCCCCTCTTCCAAATCCTTTCCCAAATCTTTATTTCCTCTTCTTCTCTTTCCTGTGTAACTTCCCCGCTCTCCTGTAGTTTATATTATTTACTTCCCCCGAAACACCTACCCCTTAGTCACTCTCAGCCTCTACTCCCACTACTTATAACCCACTTCTCATCTTCTGGTTCCACTCTTTCGCCTCTCTTTAACCCTATTTCATGTTTTTTTTCAGACTCTTCTACTCCTTCGACTTTTTCTCCCTTTCACTATTCTAGTTCTACTTTCGTGCCCTCCCTATCCCTTTTTATTATTCACCTTTTTAAATCCCCTGCCCCTTCGGACCTCATTACTCGTTCTCTTCTAATTTCACTTTCCTACCTTCTATTCCGTCTTCCTATTCCTCTGCCAATTCCAATTACCCAATCCTTTATATCCCCTATTCTCTCTTCCACTTCCACTTTCAATTCCTCTTCTAATTCCGAATCTCACTTTAACCTCTAGTCGCTCTTCCTCTCTCTTTCTTTCAATCCCACTTTGTTTTTTTTGCCCCTCTTCCAGTTCCAAATTACCGCCACTCTTCACCCTTTTATTGCCTGACCCTTCTATGACTTTCCCGCCCCTCTCAAACCTTTATTTTCTGTTTTTTTCTTTCCGCTTTAACTTCCCCGCTCTTCTGTAGCATATATTCTGCACTTCCCTTGAAATACTTATCCCTTCGCTCTCAGCTTCAACTACCACTACTTATAAATTTATTCTCATCTTCTAGTTCCACTTTTGCAACCCTCTCCAAACCTATTTCATCTCTCCCTTTCAATTCAATTTCGATTCAATTCCTTCGAATTTTGCTGTCTTCCCCTCCTTCTCCATCCTTTTTTAATGTGAACTTTTTCAAATTCCCTGCCTGTTCGACCTTCTTTACTCGTTCCCCTCTTCTGATTTAACTCCCCCACCCATCTAGAACTATATTTTATCTTTCCCTCTTCCTCCTGCCTGCTTCTTTGAACCCCTTTGCTCTCTTCCCCTCTCCTAGTTCCACTTTCGTGCCCTCCCAATCCCTTTTTAATATTACCCTCATCAAATTCCCTGTCCCTTCGACCTTCTTTACTCGTTCCCCTCTTCTAATTTAACTTCCCCACCCAACTAGAACTACATGTTATCTTTCCCTCTTCCACTCGCCTTCTTCTGCGAACCTCGTTGCTTTCTTTCCCTCTTCTAGTTCCACTTTTTCGCCCTTTTTTCTCCTTTTTAATATTTCCCTCTTCCCCGCCCCTGCCCTCCAACCCTCTTTACTCCTTCCCCTCTTTTAATTTCCTTTTTTCATCGACCTCCGCTTCTCATTCCTGTCTTCACCTTAACGCTCTTTATTTATTTGATTTATTTCCTCAATTTCTGCCTTTTGCTTATATATCTTTATGTTTATTCCTTCTCACCTCTTTCATTCCAATTTCCTCAGCGAATCCAGCACATCTCCATTTCCTTTCTCATAGAGGATTTTTCACATTGGCATGCTTCCTTCATCTTTTTTCACAATCATTTAATTAATACTTTTAATGTTGATCTTCCTCTCTCACGTATTATGCAACTCCTTACTTCTTCTTTATCACAGTGCTTATTCCACTATTCTGCATTTCCCGTTCTCACACGCTAAATTAATTTTTAAGATCCACTTTCCCCTTTTCTCTTCAAATATTTTGGTATTCCCTCTCTTCCGCTCTTCCAGTTCTACTTTCCCGCCATTCCTTATACTTTTTAAGTATTTTCCTTTTTTTCTTCTTCCTTTCCAATTCTCTTAGTCAATCGACCACCTTTCCCTTTCCTTTTGTATACAGGATCTTTCCAATTTTCATGCTTCCTTCTTCTATTTTTCAAAATCAATTATCTAATGCTTTCATGTTGCTCTGCCTCTCTCACACATCATGCACCTTTTTCCTCCTTTTTTATCTCAGTACTTATTCCACTTTTCTGCATTTCCATATCTCACACGTGCAATTAATTTCTGAGATCCTCTTTCCCTTTTTCTCTCCAAATATTTGCCACTCCCTATCTTCTTCTCTTTTAATTCCACTTTCCCGCCAAACCCTATTTTTCACAAATATTTCACTTTTCTCCTTCTTCCTTTCTAATTCCCTTAAACAATCGACCACCTCTCCCTGTACTTTTTCATGGAATATCTTTCTCATTGTTATGCTTCTTTTATCTATTTTTTCACTATCATTTATCTAATGCTTTAACGTTGCCCTGTCTCTCTAACACATCATGCCCTTCTTCCTTCCTCTTTAACCCAGTACTTTCCACTTTTCTGTATTTCTATATCTTACAGGCGTTATTAATTTTTGAAATCCTCTTTCTACTTTTCTCTCCAAATATTTTTCACTCCCTCTTTTCCCCTCTTCTAGTTCCACTTTTCTGCTTGTCTCAGCCCCTTTTGACTATTTTCATATTCCACTCCCCTGCTCCTCTGACCATCTTTACTCCATCCCCTCTAATACTGCCACTTCCTTTCTCCTCACAGTGCTTCAAATCCAAAATTTATTATTCAGAAAGATTCATATATAAATTCCTAAAAAGGTGGCTTGTTAAGATTTTTCAATTTCTTTTTGTATGCAATAATATTTAAACAAGTAGAGTGACAAGGTTAGCATTTCCAACAATATAGTTTTTTAACCTAAAAAAAATTCCAAAATAAACTCACTATTTATTATAAACAATTTTATCAACAATTATTCAATTTTAATACTTATCTCTAGGCCTTCTCATTTTCATTAAACCAAATTTACACTTTCCAGAAATTATTTTTAACTTCGAAACATTGTTAAAAGCCAATAAATTCAATTGTTTATACCAACTATATTAAACAAATATCTTAATTAAACGATTTTTCACCGAAAAATTTTTTTTCCATCAAATGTTCTTATCGTCAAGCTACTATTGATATACTGAGAGGATGTTTTTTCGCTAGTTAAATTAACGATTGTTATAAACAAATTGTTAGATAAATTTACTATTATGACAATTTTCTATATGAAAATGTGATTTTTTGTGTCCAAATGTTTGAAATACGTAGATACTGATGTTTTGACATATGAATTTAGGAACAATAAATAATTGTAATTTGTAATAACAAATAGTATAAACAAATTCTCCAATTAAACTTTTTTTCATAGAAAAAAGTAGTTTCTTCCCATAAATCTTTTTGGCACTAAGCTAATATTGATATTCCGCTGAGATATTTTCCTGTTCATTGAATCAACGATTGTTATAAACAAATTATTATTAGACAAATGTACAACATAAATATTTTTTATTCATAATAACAAATAGTATAAACAAATGCTTCAATTAAACGGTTTTTCGTCGACAAAAATTATTTTTTTCATAAAATCTTTTTGAAAACAAACCAATATTGATATTTCATGAATATATTTTGATACTAATTAAATTAACGATTGTTAAAAACAAATTATGAGACAAATATGCAACTGTAACACGCTTCTACATCAAAAGGGTGATTTTTCTCCGAAAAAATTATTATTTTTCTTTAATCTTGTTGAGGACGAACTGATATTAATATTTCATTCAGGTATTTTGCATATAATTGAATTAACTATTGTTATAAACAAATTATTAGACAAATTTGCAACTATAGCAATTTTCAAGATGAAAAGGTGATTTTTTCTTCCTAAATGTTTTAAATACGTATATAATAATATTTGAGCATATAAATTAAGCAAAAATCAATAAATATCATTTATAAGAACAAATAATATAAACAAATGCACAAAATAAACGGTTTTCGTAGAAAAAAAAAATATTTTCAATAAAATCTTTTTGAAAAAAAAAACTGTTATTGATATTTCAAAAAGATGTTTTGACGCTTATCAAACTAACCATTGTTATAAACTAATTATTAGACTAATGTACTCTATTCTACAGAAAAAGGAGATTTTTTCTGCCAACATGTTTAAAATATGTAGATATTGATGTTTTGGCATACAAATTGAGGAACAATAAATAATTGTCATATGTAATAAAAAAAAAATATAAAGAAAACATCCAATTAAACACTTTTTCATTGGAAATTTTTTTGTCACAAAAGCTTGTTGAAAACCAACTGGTATGGATATTCTATAACTATATTTTGAGGCTTAATGAATCAGCGATTGTTATAAACAAATTATTAGAAAAACTTGCTATAACTATATATATAACTATAACAGTTTTTGAAATAAACATTTGATTTTTTCTTCCTAAATGTTCAAACTACGTATATATTCATATTCAAACATATAAATTAAGGAAAAATAAATAAATGCCATTTATAAGAACAAATAATATAAAAAATGCTCAAAATAAACGGGTTTTCGTCGAAAAAGATGATTTTTTTCATAAAATCTTCTTGAAAACAAACTGATATTGATATTCCATAAAAATATTTCGATGCTAATTAAATTAAGGATTGTTATAAAAAAAATGTAGACAAGTATTATACTATAACAGTGTTCTGCATAAAAAGGTGATTTTTTCTCTCTGAATGTTTGAAATACGTAGATATTGATACTTTAACATATAAATTAAGGAAATATAAATAAATGATATTTATAGATAAACAGTTTTTCGCAAAAAAAAATCTTTTTTTTAAATCTGGTTAGAAACAAACTGATATGGATATTCCATGAAGATATTCCGATGCTTTTGTATTAAAGATGGTTATAAACAAATTATTAGACGAATATGCAACTATAAAAGTTTTCTACATAAAAGGGTGATTTTTTTGTCAAAATTGTTGAAATACGTAGAAATTGATGTTTAAAACTATAAATTAAGGGGCAATAAATAATGTGATTGTGAATTCTCTTTTGTTAAAGCTCCTTTATTCTCATCAAGTATCTCGTGCTTCGCACTCGAACTTTTCTACATTGAGTTTAACTGTATTACATCAAATGTATATTATATTTATTTCTGTCAGATATTGCAAAATAAAGTACAATTTTCATTTTTCAAGATAATTTTAATATTTGTACTTTATTTTGTATTAATTTTTATCCTCAGCTACCTTAAAAAATGTATAATTTCAATAAATTTATATTATTACAATTCATAATATGCATTGATATTGAAACAAATGTATTTTTATTGTCTTTTTTTATAATCTATAAAAGTGCGCATCCTCGAAAACAACAATTTTGTTGATTAACATTTTATTACACCTTGTGTAGTTTTCCCAAAAAATTCATTTTTTATTTTCAATCTTAGTTTTACGACTTGAACAAAAAATAAGCATCGTATCAAAAAGTGAATAATGAAAAATTTGTAGATCTTTTTCGGGTGCACAATTTTTGTCAATTCATATTTTGTCGTAGCTTGTGTCGTTTGCCCACGAATTTTAATTTTTAATTTTATTTTTTACGATTAAAACAAAAACTACGCATCTTATCAAAAAGTAATTAATCCTTAACGGTCACACCTCCAAATATTATTCGAAAAAAATACTTGAAAAAACAAACGTAGACCATCGGAAAAAATCGAAAAGCCTGTGACCGTTAAGGGTTGATGCAAAATTTTGTAGATTTTTTTTGGTTGCAAAATTTTTGTCTATTCATCTTTTTTCGCAGCTTGTGTCGTTTGTCCAAAAAATTTTATTTTTTATTTTTAATGTTGTTTTTTATGAATAAAAAGAAAACCACTATTCCTATCAAAAAGTGATTGATAACAAATTCTTATCTCTTTTTGGGTGAACAACTTTTGTCTATTTTGTCTTTCGTACCTTTTGTCGTTTTTTCAAATTTTTTTAAATTTTCGATGTTTTTTTCTACGATTAAAACAAAAACTACGGGTCCTATCAAAAAGTGAATGATGAAAAATTTGTAGATCTTTTTCGGGTGCATAATTTTTGTCGATTCATATTTTGTCGCAGCTTGAGTCGTTTGCCCACAAATTTTAATTTTTAATTTTATTTTTTACGATTAAAACAAAAACTACGCATCTTATTAAAAAGTAATTAATCCCTAACGGTTCACACCTCCAAATATTATTCGAAAAAAAATACTTGAAAAAACAAACGTAGACAATCGGAAAAAATCGAAAAGCCTGTGGGGTGTGAGACACCCCTTGTGACCGTTAAGGGTTGATAAAAAATTTTGTAGATGTTTTGTGGTTGCACAATTTTTGTCTATTTATCTTCTTTGGCAGCTTGGGTCGTTTGTCCAAAAAGTTTTATTTTCCAATGTTGATGTTGTTTTTTATGAATAAAACAAAAACCACTCATCCTATCAAAAAGTGATTAATAACAAATTTTTATCTCTTTTTGGGGGAACAACCTTTGTCTATTTTTTTTTCGTACCTTTTGTCGTTTTTCCACATTTTTTTTTAAATTTTCGATGCTATTTTTTACGATTAAAACAAAAACTACGGGTCCTATCAAAAAGTGAATAATAAAAAATTTGTAGATCTTTTTCCGGTGCATAATTTTTCTCAATTCATATTTTGTCTTAGCTTGTGTCGTTTGCCCAAAAATTTTAATTTTTAATTTTATTTTTTACGATTAAAACAAAAATTACACATGTTATCAAAAAATGATTCATAACCAATTTATAGATCTTTTTAGGGTGAATAACTTTGCTCAAATTTTTTTTCGTATCTTGCGTTGTTTTTCCAAAAATTAAATTTTTTATTTTTCATGGTATTTTTCACAATTAAAACAAACACTACGTATCCTATCAAAAAACGATTAATAAAAAATTTGAAGCTCTTTTTTGGGCGCACAATTTTTGTCACTTCATATAATTTCGCATGGAGCCTAGTTTGACACCAAAATAAAATTTTTGATTTTTCATTATTATGCGATCAAAATATGAATTTTCGATTTTTCCGGAAAATTCAAAAAGTTATTATGATAATCTTGTAGAACATTCAAGAAGCAATTTTTTTCTTGTCGTGACTTTTTTTCATATCGTGCGTTGTTTGTTTGAAATTTTAATTTTATTTTTTTTTTAATTTTGAAAATGCTATAACTCTGGTAATTTTCTTTCTATCAAAAAATGTCGAGAGGATAAATTGTTCGAATTTTTGAATACTAATAATAGCATATAATAATACATATAATTTTGTAATCTTGAAAAAAAGGCCTTGAAACAAAAAAAAATAATTTTTTTTTGAAAATACTCTATCTTTTTGAATTTTGATCCAAAATAGCTGGCTAACGAACTTGAAATTCAGTTTCTGACAATAAAAAAGTGTATCAAAGTCAATCTAATAGATTAATTCTCTCAGAAGTTATGGTGCTCACATACAGACATACATACATACAGACATACAGACAGTCAGACATATTCGTAAAAACATGTTTTTCGAGCTCAGAGGGTCTCAAAACGTGGACATTCGACAAAAATGAAGGGGGAGGGGGGGTCAAATTTTACACAAATACACCCGACTCTCGGTTTAGTCATTCTCGGTTTAGTAATTTTTAGAACTGCTGGCCCACGCAGTTTCTCAGCTCAAGGGGCGAGAGATGGTTGCAACTCTCGCCTCGGGAGGGCCGCAGTGCACCAGTACTCGGCCGAGTATATTGCGCAATATTATGCATTCCAATTGGAAACGGTTCAGGCAGCCCTGACTGTATACGTTTCGATACTTCCGGTTTAGCCAGAATTGTTCTTGCCGGCAACCCCCGACAGAGGTGAAACCGAGAGTCGGGTGTACCTTTTCTGATGAGAATGTAAAAAAAAATACGAGAACCTTTTTATAACTTTTGCTTATTGGTCCGGCTGAGTCGTCTCTCCTGTACCATGCCACAAAAATTCTTTCTTTATCTCTATTATTTTACCTAAATTTCTTTCAGTCCTCTATTCAATTTTTAATAATGTTGTTCTTTGTCTAAGAATAAAAATCGTGGTAACGAGTTTTTTTATAATCATAGGAAACCATAGAAAAATATTTTTCCAAGAAAAGCGAGGGATCTTAATGAGACTTCGTTTGCACGTCTTTCACTTTCTTTGCTGAGGCTTCGCGTCATTGACGAAGTGATGGTTACATGCTCGTCAGAAACTTCAAAAGCGGCCCATGCAAATAGGGCTGCCTGTGATGTTTATCACTTATTACAAGATAAAAATCTGCGTTCTATTCCGGTAACACTGCAGTAAATTTCTCGAGAATCCTTCCTTTATTGCAGCGATGACAGATTCTTGGAAAACTGAAACCTATAGTAAAGAATTATGGACAATCCATTATTCATGGTGTACTTGTGTTATGTCATGTTTTACATAAATGGATAAATGAAGAATTGTAATTATTCACTTCTCAACTTTTTTTTGCGAAACTGGAATCTTAAAAATAAAATTTTTCAATTAGTTGTATAATATGACCTATATATAATATCCCCCTGTAACGAACCGTAACAAAATATTTATAGCCCCCCCCCCCCCAACCCTCTTACAGTATGTAATTTATGGTTTCCAGAAATATTAATATATGGGACTAATGGAAATTTTTTGTATTTAAGATAATGCTTTTCAGGGTGAAAATTCATTTTAAAAATTATCTGATTTTTCCTTGACCAATTTTTTATTTTCCCTAATCATTAAAATTCAAATACCAGCATTCTAATCAAGTAATATTTTCAACACGAGTTATTTTATAAACGGAATAACACAATATTTCAGATAAAAATTTAAAATTTTCAAATTTATTTATTTATTTTAAACTAAAAATGACTTTTCTACAATATGACCTGATTTTTTAACAAAATACTTGCATTTTGAAAAAATATTTAAATTTTCAAGAAAATAATAAAATTTTCAACAAAATAATTGAGTTATCCACAAAATCATTGAATTTTCAACCTAAAAACATGAATTTTCAACAAAAAAAGTGCAATAGTTGATATTTCAACCAAAAAATATGAAATTTCGTTTAAAAAATGAATTTTAAAACCACAAAGACGAATTTTTAAGAAATAAAGATTTTTCAGTCATGAAGAAAATTTTTTACCTGAACTGTTGAACCTTCAAGCCAAAACACGTGTTTTCTATGTAAAAATTGAATTTCGAATCAGAAAATATGAATTTCCAGCAAAAAAATTAATTTTCAACAAAAGTAGGTCAATTTTCAGCCAAAGAGATTCTTCATTCAAAAAAAAAAAAAAAAAAATTTCAACAAAGTAGTTTAGCTTGTACCCATGCAGTTGAATTTTCAGTTAAAAAAGATCAATTTTCAACAAAATATTTAAACTTTCAACCTAAGAGATGTAAATTTTCTTCGAAAATACTTGAATTTTCAACAAAACAGTTGAATTTTTAAACAAAAAGAATGACTTTTTGAAAAAATTATTGAATCTTCAACCAAATAATTGCATTTTCATCAAAGAAGAGTGAAATTTCTACTAAAACAGATTAATTTTTTAATTAAAAAAAATTTTGAATTTTCATCAAGAAAAGATTTTAGTTCGACTATTCAACATTAAAATATGAGTTTTAAACAAGAACTCAATTTTCTACGATGATACTGATTTTTTAACCCCAAAAGACGAATTTTCAACAAAACAGTTGAATTTTTAACCAAAAAGAATGACTTTTTAAGAAAATTATTGAATCTTCAACCAAATAGTTGGTTTTTATCTAAGAAAAGTGAAATTTCTACTAAAACAGATTAATTTTTAAATCAAAAAATCAGATACAAAATTTTTTTGAATTTTCATCCAGAAAAGATTTTAGTTCGACTATTCAAAAATAAAATATGGATTTTAAATGAGAAGTAAATTTTTTTCGAAGATACTCGAATTTTCAACAAAATAATTGAATTTTTAACCAACAAGAATGACTTTTTAACAAAATTATTGAATCTTCAGCCAAATAGTTGCTTTTTATCCATGAAGAGTGAAATTTCTACTGAAGCAGATGAATTTTTAAATCAAAAAATCAAATAAAAAAAATTTTGAATTATCATCAATAAAAGATTTTAGTTCGACTATTCAACATTAAAATATGGGTTTTAGATGAGAAGTAAATTTTCTTCGAAGATACTCGAATTTTCAACAAAACAGTTGAATTTTTAACCAAAAGCAATGACTTTTTAACAAAATTATTGAATCTTCTACCAAATAGTTGCATTTTTATCCAAGAAGGATGAAATTTCTACTAAAACAGATTAATTTTTAGATCAGAAAATCAACTTAAAAAAAATTTGGAATTTTCATCCAGAAAAGATTTTAGTTCGACCATTCAACATTAAAATATGAGTTTTAAACAAGAAGTCAATTTTCTACGGACATACTGATTTTTTAACCCAAAAAAACGAGTTTTCAACAAAACAGTTTAATTTTTAAACAAATAGGATGACTTTTTAACAAAATTATTGAATCTTCAACCAAATAGTTGATTTTTTATCCAAGAAGAGTGAAATTTCTACTAAAACAGATGAATTTTCAAATCAAAAAATCAAATTAAAAAAAAAATTGAATTCACATCCAAAAAAAGATTTTAGTTTGACTATTCAACATTAAATTATGAGTTTGAAACAAGAAGTCAATTTTCTACGAAGATACTGATTTTTAAACCCAAAAAGACGAATTTTCAACAAAAAAGTTGAATTTTTAAACAAAAAGGATGACTTTTTAACAAAATTATTGATCCTTCAACCAAATAATTGCATTTTTATATAAGAAGGATGAAATTTCTACTAAAACAGATTAATTTTCAAATCAAAAAATCAAATAAAATTTTTTTTTGAATTTTCATCAAAAAAAAGATTTTAGTTCGACTATTTTAAATTAAAATATGGATTTTAAATTTGAAGTAAATTTTCTTCGAAGATACTCGAATTTTCGACAAAACAGTTGAATTTTTAACCAAAAAGAATGACTTTTTAACAAAATTATTGAATCTTCAGGCAAATAGTTGCTTTTTTTATCCAAGAAGGATGAAATTTCTACTAAAACAGATTAAATTTTAAATGAAAAAATCAAATTAAAAAAAATTTTGAATTTTCATCAAGAAAAGATTTTAGTTCTACTATTGAACATTAAAATATGAGTTTTAAATAAGAAGTAAATTTTCTACGAAGATACTGATTTTTCAACCCAAAAAGACGATTTTTCAAACAAACAGTTGAATTTTCAAACAAAAAGGATGACTTTTTAACAAAATTATTGAATCTTCTACCAAATAATTGCATTTATGTCCAAGAAAGATGACATTTTTACTAAAACAGATAAATTTTTAAATTAAGTAAACTAATTTTCAAATAAATAGTTGAATTTTCATCCAAGAAAGATTTCAGTTGACTTTTCAACACCAGAATATTAATTTTAAACAACAAGTTTTAACAAGTTTTAACAAGTTTTAACAAAACTGTCAAATTTTCAAAGAAAAAATAAATTTTATATCTAAAAAGATAATCTCCAGGAGAAATAATTTGCAAAAAAAAGTAATATAAATATAAATACAGCGCAAATAAATTACTAGCAAGAATATTATTTTAGGGTTACCCTAAAACTTAATTTTAAAAATTCCTCAATTTTTTCCTGAATAATTTTTCATTTCCCCGGATGAATAGTTTAATTGGAACTTAACAGTTTAATTTCCTAGCAAAGTAGTTTAGTTTTCAATCCAAAATATGAATTTTCAAAGAGAAAGTTAATTTTCCACCAAATAGTTTATTTTTTTACCAAATTGTTGAACGAAAGAGATAAACTTTCAACTAAAATGATAAATCTTTAAAAAAAATTAATTTGCAACAAAAGAGTTTAATATTCAACCAAAAATTTGAATATTTAACCAAAAATATAATTTTTCATCGAAAAAGGTTAATTTTCTACAGAAGAAGATATATTATTAAGAAAAGACATGAATTTGCAATCAAGGATTTTTAGTTTACAAGTAAAAACGCGAAATATTCAACCAAATAGTCGCATTTTCAACTAAAAAATATACGTGTTCAACCAAAAATAGAGGGGTTGAATTTTTATTTAATAAATTATATTTCATCAAAAAGACCGAATTTTTAGCAAAATATTCCAAACTTTAGCCACAGAGGTGATTTTTTAACCAAGAAAATTAATTTTTTACAGAAAAAGATGCATTATGAATGTAATACATGTATTTGAATTTTAAAATAAAAAATTTAACTAAAAAAGATAAATTTTTAACCAAAAAATGGAATAGTTAAATTTTTAGTTCAAAAAATTGATTTTCAAACAATGTGAAGAAGCTTCAACGAAAAATAGTATATTGTGCTACAAGTGCAAAAAGCAGGCAGTTCAACACGAGTGTAAAGTTTGCAATGAAAACAAATTTTTCGGAAATTTATGGTAATTTTTGGAAATTTATTGTAAAATTACCGAAAGTTCCGGAAATTTTCGGTAAATTTTTAAATTACCGAAAATGTCCAGAAAGAGGTATCCATTTTCTACCAAAATAATTAAATTTTCGACTAAAAAAGACAAGTTTTTAACAAAAAAAAAGATGAATTTTCAACGAAATATGTAATTGAATTTTCAAACAAAAAGATTAAATGTCCAACAACAACAAAATTTGTCGAAAAATGAAATAGTTACATTTTTAGTTAAAAAAAATAAGTTTTAATAAAAAACAAAACTAATTTCCTTATTTTAGAATTAAGATCGAAAAGAAATCTCACCCACAAACTGATTTCCAACCAAAGAAATAAAATTGCAATCAAAAAGATTAATTTTCTACAAAAAAATAATAAGCTTTAACAAAATACATAAATTTCCAACTGAATATTTTAATTTTTAATGGGATTTTCAACCAAGAAGGTTAATTTTCTACCAAAAAAAGACAAATTTTCAATTGAAAAAGATAAATTTTTAAACAAAAATAGAATAGTTAAATTTGCATTTAGAGAAATAAGTTTTTAAGCAAATAATATAAATTTTCAAGGAAAGAGTTAAATTTTCAATGAAACAAATGAATGTTCTACCAAAAAATTAAATTTCTATAAAAAAAAAGTCGACAAAAAATTGAATAGTTAAACTTTTAGTTAAAAAAATTAATTTCCAATTTTAAGAAACTAATTTTCAACCAAAGGAATGAAATTTCAACCAAAAACAGTAATTTTCTACCAAAGAAGAATAATTTTCAACCACAAAAGACAAAGTTTGAACAAAATACAGAAATTTTCCTACGAATAGTTGCATTTTTAACTAAACACGATTGTTGTCCAACCAAACATGAAATAGTTAAATTTTCAGTTAAAAAATCAATTTTCAATAAAAAATAATAATTTTCAAGTCAAGGAAATTCATCTTAAACCAAAAGGATTAATTGTTTATCAAAGAAGATTAATTTTTAACAAAATATAAGAATTTTCAACCAAAAAGGTGAATTAGTCACCAAGAAGATTAATTTTCTACCACAAAAGGCAAAGTTTCAAAACAAAATACAGAAATTTTCAACCAAATATTTGAATTTTCAACTGAAGAAGATTCAATCAAACGTAGAATAGTTAAAATTTCAGTGAAAAAAAAATAATTTAAAAAAATGCTAACAATATAATTAAATTTTGAATTTTTTTTTAACTAAAATGACGAATCATCAACCAAAAAAATTAATTTTTGAAAAAGTAGTTCCAGTTTCAACTAACTAGTTCAATTTTAAAAATCCGGTGAATTGAGCCTTATAGAAAATTCGAATCGAATTCAAATAGTCGATTTAATTTTACCTTTATGAATCAGGAAATACCTTGAAGATGTATTTTTTTTAATGTTAAAAAAAATATTTAAAAACAGTGTCAGATTATTGCAAACGCGTAGAGTCATATTTTGTGAATAAAAAAATCTGCAGATTATAAAGAATTGTAAGCAAGTGGAAAAACCAGTGTGTGGTAGTGGGGCCATTCGGCAGAAGTGACACTTTGATGGATTAACTTTTAAATTTTTCGTGAGGAATCATCATGAGTTTTGAGGAGATC
>CAKNYM010022865.1:0-10478 GCA_932195095.1 Andricus curvator | reverse complement strand
ATAGGAGGAGGAGGAGGAGGAGGAGGAGGAGGAGGAGGAGGAGGAGGAGGAGGAGGAGGAGGAGGAGGAGGAGGACATTCATATGACGAAGACATTTTAATATTGACATCCCACGCTTTTATTTAATAGTCCAATTATTATTATTTTTGTTTGTTCGAACCTTATGTCGCGTGATCCCGGGGTTTTCGTCATCAGTCGGGTACTGAGTCAAGTACATGATGAGTTAAAGATGTTATGAATTTAATACGATGTTTAAAATATCTTGCGACAATTTTCTAAAATGTAGTAGGCACAACATTTGGTATCCTCATGCAGTGGCGTGAGGAGGAGGAGAAGAAGGGAGGAGGAGGAGGAGGACATTGATATGATGAAGACATTTTAATATTGACATCCCACGCTTTTATATAATAGTCAAATTATTCTTATTTTTGTTTTTTCGAACCTTATCTCGCGTGATCCCGGGTTTTTCGTCGTCAGTCAGGTACTAAGTCAAGTACCTGATGAGTGAAAGATGCTATGAATTTAATACGGTGTTTGAAATCTCTTGCGACGATGGTGTTTTTGGCACATAATTAGGTATCCTCACGCAGCGTTGGGAGGAGGATTTATTTTTATTTTTTACTAGACTTTATTTTGGGTGATCCCGGTTTTTTGTCATCAGCCACAGACTAAGTAAGTCAAGTGCCCGAAAGGCACATGACTTTGAAAGGAGGAGGAGATTATTATTATTACAAGCCCCCTTTTCAGAGGGAACGATTTAGTTTCTTTTTTGTATATTTCAATAAAAGCTTGTTTTCAACAAACTTTTGTTCCTCCTCATTTTCCTTATCTTTATCTTTATTTCTCCTCCCTTTTTTTAATACCATCTTGTTTCCTTCACTTGCCTCTTGTTGGCCTGGCTCTCCGTGATCTCCCTCGTTCCAAGTAAAGTTCTCGGTTCTCATCTTCGCTGGGCACGGGCCCTTGGCTCGTTGGAGTACATTAAAGTACGAGGGGAGCCCTCCCGGGAGGGGGGTCAGTGGGGGGCCTCCACGGCCGAGGGAGCCGTGATTTTTCGCCAACTCTCGCTCTACTCGCTCCGCAACGTATAACATACAATTACTCGAAGGCCAGATTACACGAGCATGGGAGCGATTCTCCCTTTACTTCGTTTATGATCTCAACGCTGGGATCACACTGCAGCTAGTTGGACCCGGACGAACCTGGAAGCGTTTCGAAACGATGCGATGCCGAAGGACCTCGCGCAGAAACCACGGTTATGCCGAGTAAATTTAATCCACGTTATTCCAGCCCGACCGCTACATCGTTTTCCACGCCGACTTTGAGGTTGACTCACGGTACCTCGGGATCAAAAGTTTACAAGGCCCAACTTTCTCGTACTTTCCCATCGTCTCTGCCTGCTGATTCTCTCATTTTTCCAATTTTTTATTTTCCGCCAATCTCGAAATGAGGATTTTAATAAAGCAGCAATCCACTAATGCAGTTTGAAATTCGAAACTTCCGGATGACGGTGGACTGACTGCATTCGGTTAAACTTTGGAAAAGATTTTTGGCTCTCTTATTTCTACGTCTCTTGTCTCTTACAAAGTTGAGATTGAATGGGTACGATTCTGAGATTCGTAATATTCATATGTGATGAAGGATTTTTTGATTGCAGGTATAGATTGTTTGAAATTATCTGAAATTTTTTTGCAAATTTTGAAATTGAGCCAGGAAAAGGTACACTCAGGGTGGCCGTAAGTCAGAAAAAAGTCCCGGACTTCCCCTGTCTGCGAATTTCTATATGAGGGATTTTAAATAACTGTCAAGAATAATAAATTTGAAAATTTTACATTCTTATTTGAAATTGTTTTGTATTGTTGATAAAAGATTCTACGTTCAAAATGTTTCAAGATTGAGAATCTGGTCTTTGAATATTAATGGTCGGGAAAAATGAAAAATTAGTCAGGGAAAAATTAGGGAATTTTTAAATTAAAGTTTCGCGGCCACTTTGATAGAATATTCTTGTTATCACCGATTTTCTTTGTATATTCTTTTTCCTTTTTTGCAGTTGCTTCCTCCTGAAGATTATATTTTTAGTTAAAATTTTAATATTTGTTTGAAAATTCAACAATATTGTTAAGAAGTCGTCCTTTTTGGTTAAATATTGAACTATATGATTAAATGCTGAACCACTTTCTTCAAAAATAATTGTTTTCAATTTATTTCTTGTTTGATTGAAATTCATTTTTAAACTGAAATTTGAACTTTTCCAGGTGAATGTTCATCTGTTTGGTTGAAAAAATAACTGTTCCGTCGGAAATTCTTTGTTATTTTAGTTCAAAATTAATTGATATAACTGAAAATGAAACAAATATTCTTGGTTTGAAATTTCATTTTTTTTTTAATATGCAACTGCTTTGTTGAAAATTAACTTTTTTGTTGAAAATTCATATTTTCGGTTAGAAAATTCAACTATTTTACAGAAAATTCATCTTTTGGCCAAAAAGATCAATCGTTTGAATGAACTTTTCTTCCTTTCTTGACTGAAAAATCTTTATGTATTACAAGTTCTTCTTTTTGGTTCGAAAATTCGAACCTTGCTCGGTGAGAAAAGTATAATTTCTATTATACAGAATCCTCATTCGATATCATTTTCATATTTTTAAATTTCTATTCCCCATAATATTTATTATTTCTAATATTCTTTTAATACAATTTCTGTTTTTTCGAATTTGTATTTAACATAATTGTCATTTTTCCGAATTTCCACATGACCTAATATTCAGTTGCACGAATTTCTACTTGTCATATTTTACATTTATTCGAATTATCACTTGACATAATTTCTTTTTTCTTGAATAACCACATAACCTAACATTAATTTACAGTACACGAATAGCCATTTGTCCTAATTCGCATTTCATCGAATTGCCATGTCACAGAAATTTCATTTGTCCTAAACTGTAAAAAAATCTTTTACATCTTTTACATCTTTTAAGTATTTTCTTAAAATTAATTTATCAAAATGAAAAATCTTGAAATCTTTTCAAATTTTAAATCATTTTGGAATCTCTTCAAAACTTCTGCAACTTTGTAATCTCTTTTGAAATAATGTAAAGTTTTCCTAAAAAATGTTCAAATCCTGCAAATATGTGTAAAATTCCAGATTCTTTTCCGACATATTTCAAAATCTTCTAAGCTTAAAATTATTCTCCCAAAATGAAACCTAAGTTATTTATGATTTTTCCAGAAATATAATTAGCAAATTTCATCATTTAATTGGGAAAGTTTCAGTTCTAGTCGTTTTCTAGATAAAATTGATCATTCTTAAAGGCTGACAATTTTTGATTCTTAATTTCTAACGACTTTAAATAGAATCCTTCTCTAAAAAATAAGTGTCACGAAAATATCGAAAGCATTGTTATCGATTTTCCTGGACGCCGATTATTAGGTAATTTGAAAAACTCGAAAGAAAGAATGTTGCCAAATTCACACACATGATTAAGAATTTCAGTTTCAGATAAGGGGCAGTGACAAAGATTGTCATATTTCTGTGGATAATTAAACTGACAAAAATGTAAGATTTACTTTATTGTCAAATATCAATCAAAATGTGTATTTTTTCAACAGGTGATAAATGATCATTTTTCGATATTTTCATTGCATTATTAAAATTGAAATAGTTATTTTTGAAAACCAAAACTTACTCAAAAAGATAAATTTTTAACAAAACAAAGGAATTTTTTAACAGAATAGTTAAATTTTTAGGCAAAGAAATTAATATTTAAATGAAACAATGAATCTTCAACAAAAAAAAATTAATTTTTGACTCAATAGTTGTATTTTTAACCCAAAAGATAAATTTTCTACCAAAACACGATAAATTTTCAACAAAATAGTTAAATTTTCAACCAAAAAGATTAATTTTAAACAAAATAGATGAATTTTCAGCCAAATTTTTGAAGAAATTTTAACCTGATAGTTAAATTTTCGACCAAAGAATTAATTTTCAACCAAAAAAGTGGATTATTCACTAAGCAGATTAATATTCTGCCACAAAAGATAAAGTTTTAACAAAATACGGAAATTTCCAACCAAATAGCTGAATTTTTAAGTAAAGAAAATAAATGTTCAACCAAACATGGAATTGTTAAATTTCCAGTTAGAAAAATTAATTAAAACAGTTAAATTTTGAACAAAAAAGGGTTTTTAAATAAAATGATGAATCGTCAACCAAAAAAATGAATTTTTAACCCAATTGTTGAATTTGTGACCTAACAAAAGAAAAATTTTCAACAAAATAGTTGAATTTTTAAGCAAGGAAATTAATTTTTAACGAAAATAATTAATCTTCAAACAAAAAAAAAAGAATTTTTAACCAAATAGTTGAATTTTTTACAAAAAAAAGACAAATTTTCAACAACATAGATGAATTTTCAACTAAGAAGATTAAACTTCTATGAAAAAAAACAACATTTTCAACAAAAAAGGGAATAGTTAAATTTTCATTTAGAAAAATTAAATTTCAATAAAAAAAAAAAATTATTTTGAATCAAAGAGATGAATTTTCAACCAAAAAAAATTAATCTTTCACGAAAAAAGAATAATTTTAACAGAATACATGAATTTTCCATAAAATTTTGAATTTTTAAAGAAATTTTTAACCTAATAGTTAAATTTTCAACCAATGAAATGAATTTTTAATCAAAAAGATGAGTCACTAAGAAGATTAATATTCTACCACGAATATCTGGATTTTCAAGCAAAGAAGATAATTATTAAAGCAAACATGGAATAGTTAAATTTTCAGTTGAAAAAAATTCATTTTCAAACAAAAAAAAAATGAATTTTTAAGAAAACAGTTAAATTTTGAAGCAAATATATTAATTTTTAACTGCAATAATGAATCTTCAACCAACATAAAATTGAATTTTTTACCAAAAAAAAAAAAATTCAACTAAACAGATGAATTTTCAAACAAGAAGCAAAAAAGGGAATAGTTGAATTTTGAGATGAAAAAATTAATTTTCAATTTAAAAAAAACCTAATTTTTAACCAAATAAATTCCTTTTCAGCCGAAAAGATAAATTAGTGACTAAGAAGATTAATATTACACCATGAAAGACAAAGTTTCAACAAAATATCGAAATTTTCAACCAAATAACTGAAATTTTCAACTGAAGAAGATAAATTTAAAACCATGCATGAAATACTTAAAAAATGAATATGCAACATTTGCACAAATGCAAATCATGTAAAATTTTTTGTAAAATCTATAACAAAATGTTTTTGAAGTAAAAAATTCAATTTTTTTTAAGAATTTCAGTTATTAAATGAAGTTTTGAAATTGTTGATAATCTTGGAATCTAAAAGTTCTATAATTTCAAAGTTTTAAAAAATGTTCTCCATCGAATTTTTTTTGTATTTTCAGCATGATACTTAAAATTTTCTTGGTTCTTATTTTACCTTTAGTTGAAAATTCAAAATCTGTAGTTTCACGGCTGCCTAACAGTAAAACCTCCTCTCTTACATAGCTTAAAAGTGTTTTATTTTTAGAAAAAATGAACAGTAATTTAGAGCTGGGCCTTGAAGCCGAGAAAACTATGTTTGTCCACGTAATCTCTATGATGACTGACTGAAAATCTCTGTCATTATCTAGGTAAAATAGCTCCTTCATTTGACGGCTTTCTTATTTTCCAGAGTAATTTCCGTATGAGAATTATTAGAAAGTTTAGTAAAATATTAATGTGTTCTATGGTTGAAGCTAATTGGGCAGAAGCCTAGCTACAACCACTAACTACAGAACCTTTCGGAAACCTCGAAGACAGATTCTTACGTTTTGCAGCTGGATGTGTTTTCACAAGGAACTTGCTCAAACTTGGGGAAATTTTCAAGCAAGAGTCGTCTCAAATTCTGTAGCGAAAGAAAACACTCTAATTGCTCTTCTGTTCCGGTACAAAAGTATAAAAAGAACACCTTCATAAGGGATATTTTCGTGTTAAATAAACACACCTTTGCCTCCCCATGTCCGCCCCTAAATCAACAGCGATAAAAACGACTGTAAAGATTTGTTAGATTTCAGAAGAGTTCTTCTCGAAAAAACTCAGAACGAACTTTTCAAGTGGGAAATCTCTGAGGTTTTGACAAAAATTGTTTGAATCAATTTGTTTCCTTTTTATTAAATTTTGAAAAAAAATGTCTCACTGAAATTTTTTGTAAGTTTCAATATTCTCATATTTTAAACTTGTACATTTAAAATTGTAGACATTACATTTTTCTCCCTATTTCCCTCTTTACCTCTTTTTAAATATTTTTCAAAGTAAAATTCAACTATTTTTCGTCGAACGTTAATGCCTTTTGGTTGAAAAGTCTACTATTATATTTTTGGTGGAGAATCCCCTTTGGTTGAAAATTCGATTATTTTGTTGAAACTTTGTACTTTTTGGTTAAATTTAATTGTTTTTGGTTTGAAATTAAAATGTTTTTTTATATCGACTATTACATTTTTCGTCCAGAATTCATCTTTTTTCGTCTAAAAAGTTAATTCTTTTCAACTGAAAAGTCGACTATTATATTTTTGTTTAGGAATTAGTTGAAAATTTAATTATTTTGTTGAAAATTCAACTTTTTCCTTTAAAAATCATCTTTTCGGCTAAAAATTCAACTATTTTTGAAAATTAACTTTTTTTTTTGTGAGAATTTCGACTGTTTTGTAGAAAATTCGTCTTTCTTTTTTGACTTAAAAATCTTTGTTAGTTGCAAATGTGTCTTTCTGTTTTTAAAATAATTAGTCTCCAGATTTGAAGTGCAACTGCTTATGGTGGAAAATTGATCTGTTATGGTTGGAAATTCAACTATTTTGTTGAAAATTAGATTTTTTTGGATAAATTCACCTCTTCTTGATTTGAAATAAAAATACTTTTGGGTTAAAATATTTCAATAATACATTTTTTCGTTAAGAATTCGTCTTTTTGGTTTTTATATTCAACAGCTTGGTTAAAAGTTAAATCACTTTGTTAAAAGTTAAGTTTTTCGGTCGAAACACTTTTGTGTTAATAATGTCCTTTTTCTTGGTTAAAAATAAACTTTTTTGTTGAAAAGTGAACCGTCTTCTACAAAATTGCTTTTTTTTTTGCCTGAAAATTTAAATATTTGATTGAAATTTCAAATATTTTGTTGCAAATTTAATTCTTTTTTTTTAATTCAAGTATTTCATTCAAAAGTAATCTATTTTGATCAAAGCATCAACTGCTTTGTTAAACATTCGTCTTTTTTATAGAAAATTTAACAATTTTAGTTGGTTAAAAATTAATATTTTTGGGCTGAGAATTCAACTGTTTTCTAAAAAAAGTCGTCTTTTTTACTTAAAAATTCATCTTTTGTAGGTTGAAAATTCAACTACTTGTTCAAAAAATGAACTTTTTTGTTGAAAATTCATATTTTTAGGATTAAAAGTCAAGTGTATTCTACAAAAAATTTCCTTTTTTACCTTCAAAATTCAACACTTTTGTTGAAAATTCATCTTTTTGGATTAAAAAAATCATCACTTTTGGTAGAAAATGCATTTTTTTATTGGTTGAAAATTCAACTACCTGGTTTAAATTTGAACTATTTTATTAAAAATCCTTTTCTTTTAAGAATCATCTCGTTGGTAGAAAATTTAACTATTTTGTTAAGAAATATCCTTTTTTGTTGAGAATTGGTTTTTTAAAATGAGAATTTAACTAGTCCATTTTTTGCTAAAACTTTACTTTTTAATTTCGTCTTTTTGGTAGAAAATTAATCTCCTTGGTTGAAAAAATCATATTTTTTGTTTGGAAATTTATCAACCGGGTTTATCATTCTGGTTCAAAAATCAATTTTTTGGTAGGAAACTCGTCCTTTTGGCTTGGAAATTTAACAATTTCGTAAAAAATTTAACTGCTTGGTTGAAAATTAACTTTTTTTGTTCAAAATTTAATTTTTTGTAGTAAATTCGTTTTGTTCGAATAAAAATTCAATTATTTTGTTTGCATGTTAATTCAATTGTTTGTGTTAAAAATTCATATTTTCGGGTTGAAAATTTAACAATTTAATTGAAAATTTAATTTGTGTTGAAAATGTATATTCTTGTACAAAATGCAATTGTTTTCTAGAAAATTCGTTTTTCGGTTGAAAACTCAACAATTTTGGTAGAAAATAAAACTTTTTTGTCGAAAATTAACTTTGTTGTTTAAAATGAATATTTTTGGGTTGAAAACTCCACTGTTTTGCAGATGATTCGTCAGCTTGACTTGCAAGTTCAAAAATTTGGTAGATTTTTTTTCTTTCTTGACTGGAAGATCTTCCTTGGCTGAAAACTTGCTTGTTGATCGGAAATTCATCTTCTTGGAATCAAAAGTTAAATTTTTTCTAAAATATTCGATTTTTCAAAATAATAATTGATTTATTTTGTTGAAATATTATCTTTTTTGTTTGAAAATTTATGTCTTTTGTACAAAAATTTTTGTCTTTTTGTCTTGAAAATTCAACAATTTGTTTTTTTTTTAAATTAATTTCTTAATTAATTTTAAAAATTAAATTTTTTATTTATGTTTAAAATTTTTTTGTTTTTTAAAATTAAATTAATTAAATTAAAAATTAATTAAAAGTCGATTGAAAATTTTCCAAATTTTTCTTTCTTGACTGAAAGATCTTTCTTTGTTGAAAATTCAACTATTTGCTTAAAAATCCAACTTTTTCGTCAAAACCTAAATTCAACTATTTGGCTGAAAATTTATCTTTTGTGGTCTACTATTATATTTTTGGTTCAGATCTTAACTCTTTTGGTTAAAAATTATACTCTATGGTGGAAAATTTATCATTTTGGATAGAAAATTCATCTTTTCGGATTGGAAATTCATCATTTGGTAGAAAAGTCATCTTTTCTGGTTGAAAATTTATTTTCTTGGTTGGAAATTCAACTTTCTTCCAAAAAATTCGCCTTTTTGGTTTTAAAATTCAACTGTTTGGATAAGAATGAAATTGTTTTTGTTTAAAAATCAATCTTTTTTGTTTGAAAATTCGATAATTTGGTTGAAGATTCATCTTTGTAGGTTGAAAATTCAACTATTTAGTTTAAAATTCAACTTTTTGGTTACAACTTCCGTCTCTTTTGCTTGAAAGTTCAACTACTTATTTGTAAACGGAACTGTTTGGTTAAAATTGTCTTGTTGAAAATTTAAGTATTTGGTTGAAAATTCATCTTTTCTGTTAAGAATACAACTTTTTTGTTGGAAATTTATCTTTTCGGGTTTAAAAGCCAAATATTTTCTACCTAAAACTTAAACTTTTTTTTTTCGAAAATTCGTTTTGTTGGGTTGAAAATGCATTTCTTTTTGTAGAAAATTCATCTTCTCGATTGACAATACAACCGTTTTGTTGAAAATCCAATATATTTCAACTTCAAATATTAGGAATATGGTACCTGCATTAATTTTATTCAAAAGAATTTATTTATAAAAATCGTCCTATTTCCTCTGTGTTGAGATCATTTTGGGCTGTAAAATCTGTTATTGTCATAAATTTTTTGGCTTGCAATGTTTGAAATTTGTTTATTAATCATGAACTCCTTTTTCTTAAATATTCTTTGTTTATTAACTTGGTAATTATTACATCTTAATTACCAGTACTTATTCTCGGATACGAAGTAAATAATGTAGCTGTAGCAGGAAGAAGTGACTTAAAAATTGATAGGCACTCTGAAGAGGTCTTGTTAGGGCACGAGTTTGATGATAGAAGGCAAGGCAACAAAAGAGTAGGTACTTTTCTCGTAATAGGAATGATCGCTGGCAAGTGGCCAGGAGTTGAATGCCTCTTGAGGTAAAAATGACGAGGCTTTCTAGGGAAGTTTACGACCCTAAGCCTTCATTAAAATCTGGCTAGTAGTTCCCACTGTCAAAACCTACTACTATAGGTTCTGCTCCTTTTAGTCGTTATAAGGAAATTATAGCTTTGTGAATCAGTCCCATATGGCAGCTGCGCCCCTTTTTATAAAAAAAAAAAAAACCGCCGCGGGTTCCACTATTGCCCAAATGTAACTTTATTTTTTTCACGGTCAACATTCGGTCGCAACAGGCTCAGACATAATAAAATACCTGTAGTAAAGAACGAGATGGTTAATTGAATTCTTCAAAAATCGTTCTTGTCAGTCCAATTTTCTAATCGCTTTTTTTACATTCTCCTTTTTATTGAGGTAGAATCAATTATGCAGATTATTTATTGGCTATAAGCTTCAAATTTATAATTGTACTGCAAAGAATAGTTTCGCTTTATAAAGGCTTCTTCGTGTGACGTGTGTTAGTTCCAGGGCAAACCAGAAATTCAGGAAAAAGTCAGACATTTTGAAAAAAAGATTGCAAAAGTCAGATAATTTTTGCGGGAAGTAATAGTCAAGAATGATCAGGGTTGCCACACAGTCACTAATAGTCACTTTTTTATTATTATTATTATACCATTAAGCCATTTCCCTTTCGGGG
>CAKNYM010022863.1:0-12708 GCA_932195095.1 Andricus curvator | reverse complement strand
ATTTTACATAAAACCAATACCTTCTCATTAGAATGAGAATGTAAAAAAGCAAAACCTATGCCTTTTAATCGACTTGGAAAAATTTAATGGAAGCGTATTAAAAGGAATTAAAAAGTGGAGAAATGTCAGAGAAAGAATAGAAAGGAATAGAATAATGTAACTTTTAAGGCGAAACTGTGAATTGAAATAAATGCATTTTTTTAAAATAAATGAGTATTGTATTTGGGTCAATTATGTGAACATTTTTTCATTAATCTATCGAACAGAAACATATTTTGACTGATTTCATATGAAATCTGTCTTGGAACACGCACTACTGCTGTGCAAATTTGCATGGATTGCACAGCCACACAAAAAAAGTATACGGAGTCAAAAAAACGATCTATATAACATTGCAGTAATATTGGTCCAGCATAGTCGAAATCCAAATTTTTTTAATTTTCTGCTTACCATTTTTTTTGTTTGACTTTGAATTTTTGGTTTAGGTTAAATTTTTGCAACTTGACTGCTAAACATCTGAAATCGTTTTTAGGGTTTAGGAGAGAAGAGAGGAGATTTTTAGTGGCCAACTTGCAAAAAATTAATCCTAAACCATAAATTCAAAGTCAAATACAGAAAAAAGTGGTAAGCAGAAAACGGTGTAGATAAAGGATGAAAAGTTAAGACAATATAAAATATTATTATTAACATCACTCCATCGTTATGGTAGACAAAAAAATTGAAATTTCCAAACTTATATTCCACAAAAACGAATAGAAACTATGCAAGTGCAGATATTTTGTAGACAGATTAGAAGGAATTAAAATAATCGAAAATGAAGCATGTCAGAATGAAATTAAAAATAACCATGACAAAAAAAATTGAAATTTCCAAACTTATGTTGCACACGGAGGAATAGAAACCATGTAAGCGCACACATTTTGTGAACGGATTAGAAAGAATTAAATTAATCGAAAATACAGCATGTAAGTATGGAATTAAAAATAACTATGAGAGGTGTGTCTACTGCTCGCATTAAGGGGAATTAAAAAAATGGAAAATATGTTCGCCTGCATGGAACACAACACAAGTGACGATCGTTAAGGAAATAGAAAAGAATTAGTTTCAGAGATAAACCTATTCTTTCGTTGGGCACTTCTCCCGATGGAAAATTAGCACATTCCAAAAAATTAAATAATGCTCACTCTTTCGTTTACATCTGAAAATATTAATTTTTCTCTATTCTTCTCTTCTTACCGGGAAGCTTGACGTACACTTTTTCTTATCGAATAATAATAAAAAATATAAAACAAAACTTTTCGTTTCATTTAGCATTTTTTGAAATTGTACAAAGAACATGTTTTTTAATAGAGTTAAATTCACACTTGTTTGGAAAACGCTGCATTTATTGGAAGAAGTTGAGTATGCCAAAGGCGTCCATCTTTGTGCAACAAACCTTGGGGGTTATTTTGCAATTATCAATTTCAAGGACTTTAGAAATACGTTGCCAAGTCCCGTTATGCCCCATGGGAGGATCAGGAAACCATCTCTCCTTCTCCTTATACGTCCTGATTAAGAGCTTAGTCTCAGGAAGCGTCCACACGTAGGTTTCCGACGTATTTTTTTAGATACGATCAATATTAGAAGTTTACAAAATGGGATCAGAAATTTCTGCAGCTTCAATCGAAAAAAATGCTATTATTTTGCTTTCGTGAAAAGAAAGGGTTTTTGCGGTTCGAAAATCGTGAATTCTACATCTTTCCACAATTTTGGATTGTTTTCAACACAACGAAACAAAATTCTTCTCTACGAAACCAAAGTAATAGCGTATTTTTTCGAAGCCAGCTGCTGAAATTTCAGGTTCGACATTAACATATTCAACTTGTTCTACAACAGTGTGAATTTATCATAAACCAAACAAACATTGGAAACAGTTGAGTATGTCAAATCGGAAATTTCTGCAGCTTCAATCCAAAAAATTGCTATTACTTTGCTTTCGTGGAAAGAAAGGGTTTTCACGGTTCGAAAATCGTGAATTCTACATCTTTCCACAATTTTGGATTGCTTTCAACACAACGAAACAAAATTCTTCTCTACGAAACCAAAGTAATAGCGTATTTTTTCGAAGCCAGCTGCTGAAATTTCAGGCATTCACATATTCAACTTGTTTTACAAAAGCGTGAATCTAAAGAAACATGTTTCTTGTACATTTTCAAAAAACTCTAAATGTAACAAATAATGTATTTTTTCGACATTTGTAATAACTGTTTACTAGCAAAAACTGTACGTACAAACAGTTTGCCATATTGTTTGAAACAGTGCGATTTTTCATTCAAATTTGTAAAATTTCGATTTTGAAATGGAAAAACCGAATAGAAGATGTAAGCCGATTTCAAATTACTGGTTTTCACTTTTTTGAATCACAATAAACAAATTTTCATTTCCTCAGCTTAAGCGATTCGCTTAATATCAGCATTTGATACAACATTTTCTTATATGCTTACATACAAATCACAATCGTCGAATAATATTTTACTATCGAATTTAAAATTCGAGAATACGGCTGAAGTACAATTTAAAGTACAAACAAGCCACAGTCGCCGAATCGAAGTAAAGCACTTTTAAAAATGTTCATTTTTAGGAATATCGCTATTTGTACGATTTCTCTATCGAATTCAAAATTCTAAAATAACATGCAAATACAATTTAAAGTACAATGAGGGCAAAGTCGTCGAATCGAAGTAAAGCACTTCTAACGATGTTCATATTTGGTAGTATTTAATTTTTTGCAGGCCCTTCCGCTCAAAATTTAAAAATAAGCTTTTAATTAAAGCTTCTTTGGCTGTACTGGGCTAAGAATATTCACGTGTGAATGTGGTCTATGTTTTCAAATCAGAAGCAAAACAATTGTTCTCCTCTTTTGAGTATTTTAACTTTTTTCAGGTCCTCCCGCTCAAAATTGTGGAAAGAGCTTTTTATTAGAGCTTAAATAGTAATCCTGAGCTAAGAATATTAAAGCGCGAATGTGGTCTATTCTTTTAAATTCTTTTCAATGCGAATTTAATTAAATTAAGAAATTATAGGTTGTAGTGAAAAATCGATTTTTCGGAGATACTCTCCAATGTGTAAAAAATCTCTGAAATACTGTGAAGTCCTTAATTTATTGTAAGCAAATTTCTTAACAAAGAGGATTTAAATATTATTATAAAATTCAGTGAAAACCAATAAATTACTCCCTGGAACCTGGAAAACTGGAATATAAATAATTACTGTATTTAATGAAGAAGTATAACAGTGGGAATTATACATATAACAATGTAATTCAATTGTTTTACCATACTGAAAAGGGGCCAGTTCTTCCAAGGACACATCGTCCTCAAAATCGTGCACCCCTTCATAGTAAGTGGTGCACTTCCTTCTGGAACTGAAGGCGATGATGTGCCACAAGTGCACTGTAAAAAAAGTTGGTGTAATTTTACATCGTGCCACGATGGAAATTATTTGACCTACGTGCGACGATGTAAATTTACACACTTTTGTAAAAAAAAATGCAGGACGTAAATTGTCAGGACCACATTTCAATTTTTAGGTTATGTTCGTGAGGTTATAAATTTTCAAACACTGTATCAGGATAAATAAAGCGCATATTACTTTTCTCAGGTGTCGTTTTGAATAAAAAAGACATATTTTTTTTATTCACATAGAACTCATCACTATTAGAGCAATATTAGAGGCTCTGAGACGTAATTTTATGATAAAGTCCAAAGCGCCATGTCTTTCTGTCAGTTTGTCGATGGGTTGTCGATTTATGTCCTGTTTGTAATTTCTCAGGATGCCAAGACGTAACAATACTACCCGTGTGTGAAATTATGCTAGATACTGCAACTTTAACAAAAAAAGTGTTAATTTATAAGCATATTTAAATTTATTCACTAACGTAAATTGACTACGTGCCACGCTGATCAAATAATTTCCATCGTCAGACATAGTAAATTTACATCGGACAGTTATTTCATACTGTTCCATGGAGTGAAGTTGGAGTAGATCGTGAATTTCGGAGCGACATTGGTATATTTACCAGGTTATACATTGTAATTTAAAATACACTGCTCGTGAAATTACAATCTAATTGTAAATATCACAAAAGATTTTTTTACAGTGTGGTAAACGTTCCCGCTGACGAAGTTGACGGGGCTGTCGAGGTTGCTGGGAGCACCGGATGAGGCAAGTTATTTGTCAGTTGCTGCGAAAAATGTCCACGGATTCCTTCCAGCAGCATTGTGGCGTAAATTTGATCTGTTGGAAAAATACAGAAATATTATTAGGCTTTAGGAGTTAACATTTAAATTTCTAACAAAAAAGGTACTTTTCGACGAAGAATGATAAATTTTCAATCAAAAGGATAAATTTTTAACAACATAATTGAGTTTTCGACCAAAAATGACGACTTTAACAAAATAAAGCAATTTTTTTAAATAATTATATTTTTCGCAAAATAGTTAAATTTCTAACCAAATACTAGAATTTTCAGAATATAAAAATGCATTTTCAATCAAGTAGTCCAATTTTCAAACCAAAAAGATTAAAATTAAATCAAATATTTGAATTTCCAAGACAAACGAACAAATTTTTTAAAAGACAATTGGATAAATATAAAAAAAGTTCATGTTTAACCAAGAACGATGATTTTTCTAACATTAAAGATGAATTTCGACGAAAGAGTGCAGTTTTTCAGTCAAAAAGTCGAATGCTTTAGAAAAAAGTGGCCTTTTAAATCGGAAAAGATGAATTTTTTATAAAAAAGATAATTTTCAATCAAGAAAGGTGAATTTGCAACAAGATATTTAAATTCTCAACTCAAAAGTTGAACTTTGTACAAATAAGAATAACTTTCTACCCACAAAAGATAACTTTTTAACAAAATACATAAATTTTCTACCAAATAGTTGAATTTTCAACCAAAAAGTAGAATCTTCAACAAACTAGATTAATTTTCTACCCAAAAAGACGACTTTTCAATTAAATACATGCATTTTCTACCAAACAGTTGCATTTTTTAAATTTTCAGATAAAAACTTGGATACCAGAAATAACTTTTAAGAAACGAAAAAAAGGAATAGGAAATTGCAGAAATTAGCACTTACCATGTTGAGCTCGATTAACGTTATCGGCTGTTAATTTAACTAGATAATTTCTGTCTAGCTCAGCATCATACAGTGTGCATGACACGAGATCCTCAGTGTTTTCCATAGGAGCAAAAATTGTTTGCGAAAAAATGCAAATTTGCACACGTTTACCCACGTGTTCCTTCTCAACTCGAGGCTGAAATTCGCATTTGATATTCGCGGATTGTGCTTTAAATGTGTTTCCAACTTTTTCGTGTGGTGGCACCACCAGCCGACGGCGCTATTTAAGCGGTAAATTTCGAAATGAATGATTTATTGATTATCCGTTTTGTGTGTTAACAGTCCATTGTGAGCTTAAAAAAAGAACAGTAATATCTCAAACGATTGAAATCTCAAACCCGGTAAGCGTTTTAATTATAAAATCTCTTTTCAGTAAAGAGCAATTCCATGTTAAATCATCGGAACAATTTTAGATATTTATAGTAATTTTGATGAAAATTCTAGTATCCGTTCTCTTAGGTATTGAAAGAGAAACGGAGGAAAATGCAGAATAGTATTCTCACCATGAGAAAGGAAATTCCACTTCAGCGTATTGAAAACCCGAAAAACGGGATTTCTATCAATGTCAAAATTATGTACGGAAATATATTTTACATTTTCTTTATAATAACAAACTTCGATAATTGCGGAATTCTTTTACAAAATTGTTTTAATTATAATTATATTCATAACAATCCTTAAACTCATTCATATATGTTTTCTTTTATGCTAAAAGTCGTAATACGATTTCTCTAATTTAAAACTTAGGATAAATATTTTGAACACTTCCGGCTGCCAGTACTATTACATGTGCTTCGTTTTTCAGTAAAAGCACTGGGAACGACGTCACGAAAAATGATGTCTAGTTTTCTCCTAAACCAATCACTACGCTGTACTGCGATTTAAATAATCATCTGGCCAACGTTGGCATCACTGCACCAGTGCTTCTTCCTACTCCCGAATCTCGCACAGTTATTATAATGACGTCACACCAGTGCTTCCAGTACTCCCAGTGAATTCTAGAACACAAGCCAACAGTGCTCCCAATTTGGCTCCCCAACTGCACTGCGCATGCGTCGCACCAGCAGAGTCATTGTATGTTGATCGCGCGCTTATTTGAATTGATTAAATATGCAAATCAATTTTTCACAATATATAATAATCGTAAAGTACAGACATTTTTTGAATGATTTAAAATTCACATTGGTGAAAAAAGCAATTCCTTCCTTTGAATTTAAAATCAATCATTTATTTTCGGAGAATAGAATACAATAATTATTTCTACCTTGCACTTTAAAAGACTATTTTGTGATCTTAAAATTAATTTTTATTATTTCCATAATGATGATTTATTATAAAAAATTGCTTTGCGCATGTGATAGTTTTAAAAAAGCGCGCCATTTACAGCCAATGAGACTGCCGATGGAACGCATGCGCAGTGCAGTTGGGGGGGGGGGGGTCAAATTGGGAGCACTGGGAGCGTTGGGCGTTTGACTCTCGGGATCATATACGATCAAGGAATTTCGTTGCTAAATGAAAGGAGTCGCGACTAAGTTTCAGGTATGACTTACAAGGAGGACTGAGGACAAATAGAAACTTCTTTTCAGGTTTTCATATGTGGAACTTTATAAATTATTGCTAAATTAAACTTTTAAGTACCTGCCCCGCTCAGGACCTGTCAAAAATAGAATTGTTTAGAGTTATGCTGGAGATCAGTAAGATCTATCATTCTTTTCCAACCCACTATTAAGTGGGAGCTCAAGAATACCAGCATGGCCGCTCTAAAGTAATTATATTTAAATCGACAATACAGAGTTTGAGGGTAAATTAATATAATCAATAAATGGTGATGTGTTTGACGATCCAATTCAATTTCTCGCTGGTCTTTCAAACCGTTTCCATACGGGAGCTCAACTAAGGAGAATTGTGGAATTACAAACGCAACCAAATCACCATTAATTGATTAATAATTTTGATGGACAATGGCAACGGCCATACCACGCTGGAGATACCAGTTCCCGTTAGATCACTGAAGTTAAGCAGTGTCACGCTTACCCCTTGAGGCTCGCCGAAAGGGAAATGGCTTAATGGTATATATATATATATATATATATATATATATATATATATATATATATATGGAAGGATTTATAGAACTCTTAGGAATTATAAAAATTCCCAGCAAAGAGCTATGAATTCTTCCTATTCAAAATAGCATGGTTTTTAAAAAGACAATATTCTGGAGGAAAGATATTGCACATAATCTTCACGGATTAGCGTCTCATTTAATTAGACTCATTAACAATTTAATTCTCAGTCCTTCTCACGGGAGGGAAAATCAGTAGGGATTCGAACTCAAACATGCACGTGATCGTGAGCATCGAAATAATGAATTGATTCTCGAAACAAAAATAATATATACGCAGGAATAAATTAATTATGAAAACGGCCTATTCAAGCGTGATTAGCCGGCAGGAGTCACGAAAGTAGAAATCGAAAGATCGTGAAAACGTACGCAATTCGGGCTTCGCTTCTGTGTACCTACATTTCCTATGCTAATCATATAATTTTGAAGTAAAATAACAATTATGAGAACTTTCCAATTAAGAACAATTTTTGACACAGAGCTTGAGGACAATTATATTTCCAGGGAATTCTTGGTTGAAAACTATTATATTTTAAAATTCAAGGGCTCAGAGTTGAAAAGAGTGAAGTAAATTTTAACGTAAATTGGGAACCTCAATTCACTGATAAAGTTTCTTTTAATATTCTAATTGCTAATAATTTAATTCGTTTCAGGTTTATCGTCCTCACAAGATTGGCATCGACGTGCATACTCGGGGCCAATTTCTTGAACAGGACACAGTAAATCGTCGAGCAATCCGTTTTCTTGTGAAACACACTCACGAGAGGAAAACTCGATACAGATAAATCTAGCGAGTAAAATCAAGATAATAAATAATAAGAGCTGTCCTCAAGGCTTCAGGTGTCAAAAGAATTAAGTTTGTGCTCATTAATTAATCTGTTCATTCATGCTCATATTTATTTAAATAACGTCACAACTGGTACCCCTGGTGAGAAACAGAAGTTCTTGAAAGAAGAGCGAATTGCGCGTTTTCGTCGTTCGATATCGGTGAACGCATCTGAAAGTTATAATTAAAAAATAGGTGGTCAGCCAAAGTAAATATTGCGTAACCAGTCGCGACGGATATATTACCAGTCCTTTGTATTCGACAAAAGACAGGTCATAAACACATGATCAGAATTTAATTGAATTCCATTGATGTTATTGTCGGACCAAAGCAAACACATTAACCTCAGAGAATGAAAACTCGTTAGTAAGGATAATCGATCCTATCAAAGTATAAAAGAAATCCATTAGCTTTCTCGATTAGAATAATAATGAGCAATGATAAGCGATCATATTAAGACACAAAGAAAATAGATTAAATCCGTGAATAAGAATAATAAACTCCTAACACTGAATTTAAATACTTTCGCCGAAACGATACGAAATAAATTCAAAATTCTGCATTTTCATTTAGTCGCGAATAAAACCTGAATGTGTAAGTCAAATGTTCACAACAAATAATAAATCTAAAGTGCATACGAATATTAGGAATAATTGTAAATTCATATTTATGATGAAAAAGATATTCCTTTCTTTGAAACTTAAATCGATCATTTATTTTTAAGGAGAACATCTAACAAATAATTTAAATTTCACTTTATAAGTCTTCCTTGTGAGCAAAGAATTATTTTTAATAACTTTACTCTTATTATTTGCTGCACACAATTGCTTTTCACATTTAATCATTTCAGATAAGCGCGCCAACCTTAACCAATCCGGTTGTCGACGCAATGCATGCAGTGTGAAAGAATACGAGAGTTGGGAGCATCGTGGTCTAGACTCTAGAGCATTTTCGGAGTGATTGAATGTCATTGAGCCGTTCAGCGTCACATTTGCTGTTTATTGAACTTAAACATGTTTTTAATTGGATGGATTTAGATGGATTTAGGATAAAGGTGTAACTAGACGTTCAGCTATCAATTTGTTGTCACCATGTCGTTTGAAACTGAAAACGTGAAAAAATTTCAGCATTCATTGTTGATGCAGAAAGTAGCGAGATGTGGGACATTGGTTTCTGAATTCACTTCAATGTTTAAAATCTTATAATTCAATGTGAAAAGTGCTGTGTCCTTAGCCTTTCGTGCTCCAAAAAATGTATTGTCAATGTGCACTGTTTTTGCATATCAAATTATGTTTCGTACACCTCACTCTCCACAAAGAATAAAAAATACTTTCAGAATTCATATGTTTCATATAAATTTTCAGGTTCTAAAAGTCCCACTCAATTTTATAATTTCCAGTCTCTTATAAGATTCGACCCTTTATAATTATCACTTCCGCCATCTCTGATGATAGGTTCGAGTCTTTATGACGCTTGAGTCGACCGTTCGAAATGACCAAGTCGACACTCTGAGATGATCGATTTGAACCTCTTGTTTTAACCTTCTGGAGATAGTCACTTTAGCCATCTTCAAGGGCTGTCCTATAGTTGACCCTGCAATATAGTCTGTCTGCACATCTAGATGGCCAAAATAACCTTTCATTTTTCTCCGTGAACCCTTATTCAGTCAGGAAAATGGCTATCCGTCCGTTACCATGCCTAGCGTAAAACCTATTAGGTCAATCGATTTTATTTTTTGCATGGATATGTGTTTCAAGTGTCTAATGCGAGAAAAAATACTGGGAACAATGAGAAAGATACTCATCATAGTGTTGCTATGCAAAAACATACAAACCTCACCATTTTTACTCAAAATCACCCTGTCAGCACTCCTAGCGCAAAAACTTATAAGTTTAGCGATTTCATTTTTTGTATGGAGATGTGTTTCAACTTTCTGATGTGAGGAAAAAGACTGAGAACCCTGATGAAGATACTCATCATAGCGTTTCTGGAGGGTCCATATCATGTCACATGCGGCAAGTCACACCTGCGGCATGTCACATCTGCGGCATGTCACATCTGTGGCATGTCACATCTGTGGCTTATTACATCTGCGGCATGTCACATCTACAGCATGTCACATCTGCGGCATGTCACATCGGCGGCATGTCACAACTGCGGCATCTCTCACAAGTGGAAAGGGATTTGACCAATATTATTTATGTGGCCAGTCACAGGGGTGTCTTCCCGCCCCCCACGAGACGTTGGAAAAGGGGTAAGGAGTTTGACGAACGTTATTTCTTTGTCCAGCCACAGGGGTGCGATGAGAGATGACGCAAAAATGTCAATTTCACTGTGAGAAATACCGCGCGGGAGCGAAGCCGCTAGATAGAGATGCTGCAAATGTGACATGCCGCAGGTGTGACTTGCCGCAGAGAGACTTGACGCATCTGGCATAGAATGTCCCCTGCAAAAACATGAAAGTTTATCCCTTTTTACTCAAATAGACCCTGTTAGCAGTCTAGCACAAAAACTATTAGGTCCACCGACCTAATTGTTTGCATGGAGGTGAATTTTGCGCGTCTAATGCGAGAAAAAATACTGGGAACACTGGGAAAGATACTCATCATAGCGTTGCTATGCAAAAACATACAATTGTTTGAAAATTAATCTGTTTTGGTAAGGATTCAACTATTTTGTTAAAAATTCGTCTTTTCCGTATGATTTAAATTCTTTTGGATTTAAAATTATAATCTTTTTTGGTTAAAAATTCAACTTTTCAGTTGAAGATAACCTTTTTTGAAGAAATTTTTATTCGAAGTATCTGAAATCTGCAAAAATCTTTTCGAATTTTCTTAAGTATCTTAAGAAAATTATATTTATATAACCTTATAATGATTTGCCCACTCAACTCAACAACCTCACTCACTACAAAATTAATTTCTTTGATTGAAAGTTGAACTGTTTTGTTGATATTACCATTTTTCAACTGAAAATGTAACTTTTCCATTTTTTTATTGGAAACTGATATTCTTTTAAATAGAAAACTCGCCTTTATTGTTGGAAAACTTAGTTGAAAACTCCTTTTTTTGAATAAAAAGGCAACTTTTTGGTTGCAAATGAACTCTTTTGTAGAAATTTCTTATTTTCGAGTTGAAAATTCTACTGTTTTAGATAAAATTCGTCTTCTGGCATGAAAGTTCAAGAATTTGAATGAACTTTTTTTTTCTTAATTGAAAAATCTGTATTTCTTGAAAATTTTTGTTTTTGCTTGGAAAAACCATCTCTTTAGTAAAAGTTTAACCATTTTATTTTAAAAAATAATTTTGTTGTTGTAGGACATTCATCATTTTAGTTGGAAATTCATCTCTTCGGTTAAATATTCGTTATAGTTTGGTTTAACATTAATCTTTTTTGAACTGAAAATGTAGTTTTTGCATTTTTAGTTGAATATTGATCTTCCTTGTTGAAAATTCTTCTTTTTTGGTATAGGAAACTAATCTTCTTGATTTAAAATTTCCTCTTTTTTGGTTAAAAATGCAGACTGTTAGGTTGACAATTAACATGATTGCTAAAAATTCATATTTTCGGGTTGAAAATTGTACTGTTTTACAGAAAATGCGTCTTTTGGCTTAAAAGTTCAACAGTTTGAATGAACTTTTGTTTCTTTTTTGACTGAAATATCTTTAGTTGTTTAAAATTTGACTTTTTCCATTTTTTGATTGAAATTGATCTTTTTTATTTAAAAATTCAACTTTTTGTTGGAAAATTCATGTATTTTGTTGAAAGTTTGTCCTTTTTGGTTTAACCTTAATCTTCTTGGTCGAAAATTCATTTTTATTTATTTTAAAATTCACATTTTTCGTAAAAATTTCATCTTTTTGGGTGGAATATCATCTATTATATTTTTGTTGAGAATTATTCTTTGAAGGTTAAAAATTTAACTATGTGCTTCAAAATTCATATGTTTTATTTCCAAATTGAACTATTTAGTTGAAAATTCAACTATTTTGTTGATAGGTATACCCTGAGGGGCTACTCACTACGAAATCTGGAAATCTTACAACTATGTAACGTGAAGTTACTGTAGGGCCCTTGCTCCTTCCGGCACTGATCTAATTCGGAAGGGGTGATGCCCGAAATGACCACTGGATTCAGCAGTCCGGGGTCCACGGACGCCTTCAGGTTTTCCGGAAACTCGACCTCGTAGATCTACAGAAATCTGTAAGTGGTTGAATAAACACCATAAGGACTCATAAAAGGGCTTTATGACTGACTACACCTACACTCAGCTTCCTCATTTCCCCCAATTCCCCTTATTTGTAGCCAATTTGCGGGCAGTTGGCCACAATTGGCGCCCAACTCCTTGACCCACACTTCCTAAGAAACCCAAGCCTTTTCCCACGCTGAGTAATACGAGACAGATGATAGAAATTTGAAAAAGTGTATATATGTTGTGACGGGGTAATTTGTACGCCGCAAAAATACATCTAAAATCTATGAAAATTAGCGTCAAAAATGTTTCTACTGGGGATATGAGTTTGGAATCACGGATCGAATCTACGGACTGTCTGCGAACAGTACAATATTAGCCGTGAATATAAGAGTTCCGC
>CAKNYM010022857.1:0-12381 GCA_932195095.1 Andricus curvator | reverse complement strand
ATCCTAGATCTTCCGTACCTCGAATATACCTCCCTCGAGATAAAGGGAGTAGAGGCTTGCTGAGCTTAGAGTCTCTTCATCGCAGAACGGTTCTGGCTAAAGCCTGCTCAGTTCTAAATAGCAAAGATTCTCTTATGAGACTCGTACATAAACATGAAGTCGTCAATGCTGCGGCGTTTCTATACCGTACCGCAGATAGGGCCGCAGAGGAGCTTGGCCTCCCATTTGATTCCAGCGACACTACACATGGCCTAACATCACTAACACCTTTGGTGCTCAAAAGTAATGTACAGGAAGCAGAACATACGCTTCTACTAACAGAACATGCTGGCAAGCTCCTTCATGGTAAATTTTACGGCACCATACGTAGAGAAGAGCTCTCGATGGGTTTGTCCAACATGTTTCTCAAGTCTGCTGGATTGAGATCGGAGACTGAGGATTTCTTTTTGCCTGTCAAGACGGCGTTATAGACACCTTAGTTTATCGTGAGCGCATAACGAATGTACCTATAGGCGATACCAACTGCCGAGCGTGTAATCAAGAGCCAGAAACACTTGGACATGTTCTCAGTGGATGCTCAAAATATGCACGCTATGGGTACATAGAAAGACACAATGTGGCTCTAAAAGTGTTATATTACCATCTTAGGCACTTCTATGGTGTTGATCTATTGCCCGTCTTGCCATACGCCCAGGGGGAACTCGAGTCCGTTGTGGAGAATGATCAGTGTAAGATCTACTGGAGTTTCTCATTCTCAACCACTCAACGTATCAGTTCCCACGAAGCCTGATATTGTCCTCCAAGATCTAAAGAACAAGATCATTTACGTGATTGAATTCTCGGCACCAGTCGATGGTAATATCACGGCAAAGGAGGAAGAAAAATGGGCAAATGTCAAGCACTTCTCTTCGAGCTGAGCAGGCTGTACCAAGGCTACAAAGTCCATCTTGTAGTTCTCATAATCGGCTGTCTTGGAGGTATGAAAGCTTCATTTATTAGCCAACTCAACAAGATTCCGGCTTGCCAGCATCAGGCTCATTCCATCGCGAACCGGATGCAAAAGGCAGTTCTTCTGGGATCACTTCATCTGGTCCGTAAACACTGTTCCTCATAACATTCTACAAAGATTAGTAGCTCTAAAAAAATATCCATAGGTGAAACCTTCATCTCCGAGTGTCCCGTCTGCCGCGTAAGGTCATCCGCGACTAGAGACCTGTTTCCAAGGAACAGTGTTGCCCGATGTTATCTCGCGTAAATTTCCCGCTCTTGCTTACCTTCTAGGGCAGAAGGAGCAGAAGCGGATGACGTACACGTTCCAGTTGCGTCGGGATTTGTTGCTTTAAGGAACTATGATCTTAGCTACCGGAGCCTACAACTTTTAATATAAATTTTTCTTTATACAACCAATAATTTAAAAAAAATCAGTTCTTTCAATACAATTCACTCTTCACTCCTAACACATGCACACAACGATATTGCATCTCTCTACTCACAAATCTCACAAATCAGTCCTTCAGCCCTTTAAAAAGGTCATGCTACATTTTACGATGCTCTCTGACAAGTCACTTGTACCTATTCCAGATTTCCTTTACATGACTCCTTTTAAAGAAAATGCGTAAAACATTCCCACCACTTTTTTTCCTCCAAATTTCTCCCTCACAACAAGATACACCCTCCTAAACTTGCATACTTCAGTCAGTTTTGCCTATCTCTCAAGGCATGGCGGTTTCTAAAAAACGTAAACGCAAAAAGTACAGTTTTTTAAAAGTGTTCAGTGATCTAATTAGTTTCTTTTTAAAGTGTTGAATGATCTCATTCACTAATCTCAACCTCCTTCTTATGATTTAACCATGTCCAAATAACTTTAGGCTTTGTTTTAAAAAATATTTTTAAAAATAAATTTTGTCTTTATTTACATCTCTATAACAATTAATGCTTTGATCAACGCAAATAATTTTGTTGTCTTCATGTACATCTCCAAAAAATTAATTTTTTCTATCAAATTTTTTTTACTATAAAATTATATCCTTCCACGAATCAACAAACATTTTTTGGTACCATATTTCCGAAATAAATCACTGATGAGGGCCCATAATCGAGGCCGAAACGTCTGATTCAATGATAAATTGATTTCTATTTTTTGTGACCCTAAAGCCAATTTCACAATCAACATCCAAATATTAATTTTTCAGATCCAAAAATTTTTCAAAATACGAATTTTAAAAATATGAAAGTTGTCCTGGGATTTGCTAGGCGTGCAAAATCATTATTGTCCTACACACTTTTTACTCATGTCTATATTTTTTGGTGAAATACTATTTTTTTTCCACCAAATAATTTTGTGAATCCAAAAATGTTCAAAATGCGAATTTCGAAAATTTGAAAGGTGTGCTGGGTTTTGCTAGGCATGCAAAACAATTATTGTAATATACACTTTTTATTCAGGTCTATAGTTTTTGGTGAAATACTAGTTTTTTTCCTCAAAATAATTTTGTAAATCCTAAACGTATCAAAACGCGAATTTACAAAATATAACATTTGTGCAGATTTGTGCTAGGCGTGCAAAGAAATTATTTTTCTTTACACTTTTTAGTCTGGTCTATAGATTTTGGTGAAAAAATAGTTTATTTTTTCTCAAAGTAATTTTTTGAATCCAACGTTTTTCATAATGAAGTGAAGCGGTACGCTGTAAACGTAGTCGGAGTCTTGTTGCATCGGTCTAGCATTTATTGTAACTTTTGTCTACCCTTGGAGTGTTTAAGAAACTAGTCTGATGTCAAAATCACTGTCGGATTTCCCGTGATGCTTTGAAGTATACATTTCCAAACGAATCTAATTAATTCCAAGATGATCTAATGTGATTTTCTAGTTGGCTGATGGCTAATTTTTGATGTTAAGGAGGTGTTAATTTGCAGTGAGGATTTTCTTTTTTCTTTTTAATCGGTTCTATCCGTAAACTTGTGCCCGGTTGTTTAGAAGCACATGTTGCGCGCGGGTACTCTGTACTTAAGTGTGTGAGAGGGTGTATGTTAGCCTTCCTTTATCAGTGAGTGTGCGTAAGTGCTTTGCGGAGAGTGCCCCCCATGGCAAACAATAACAACAACATTAAGACAGGTGAACGTCTTTGTCGTGGATGCGGAGGTACGATTGCGACTGAAGCAATATCCTGTAAAAGATGTGATATTTTCTACCACCCTGGTTGCACGAACCAAGGCAGAAATCTCCCTACAGGTGTATTTACAAAATGCTGTAGAACACAAGCAAAGTCACCGACACCAACTTCATTAACTAAAGAAGACATTGCTGTTATGTTACAAAACAATAATGGTATCTTGAGCAAGAGTATCAGAGATGAGATTACTAAGGAGATCAAAGATCATATCCCGACTCAATTAACTGAAGCTAAATCTGATCTGACGAAGGAAATAAATCAACTGAACGCAATAATCGAGAACACCATCCAAGATGTAGCTAAGCTTTCATCTAGACTTGATTCTGCGGAAACAGCAGTCATCGAAAATCAAGAAAACCGTGATCAACAAACGAGGGAATCATCTTCCACAATCTCACAAAATACAGGTAACAAGATTATTTTAAGCTCTATAAAAGAACTAAAAGAAAGAGAGTGGAGAAATAAAAATACAATAATCTTTCGTTACACTGACCCTCCCACTCAAGTGAACAATAGCATAGATTCTTCGGATTCAAGTATGCCCAATAATAATGATAAGATGAACACTATAGCTGCGGACATTCTATCTGAATTAATAGAAGTCACCCCTTCTATCAAAAGAACTTATCGCGTTGGTAAACGTTCACAGATACCAAACAGACCGAGGCCTTTGAAAGTAGAACTGCATTCGGAGAAAGCTGCAATGGAATATTTGAGGAAATTCCCCTACTGAAAATTTGCGGCCGCAATTGCGGCTGCATTTGCGGTCGCATTTGCGGTCGCATTTTGAAATATTATAAACCGCTAAAAAATGTACTTTGACTTAATTTGTATTGTCTGAGGTATAATTAAAGAAGCACAACCGTGAATATTTATCAATTGAAGAACAAAGTTCTTTTCAACGAAATCAAATTCTTTATCTACGCGAAATCGAATATACAACCATGATTGGGATGTATTTTTATCTATATAGAAAAAATAAAATCGAGAACACCGCACGTAAAGATTAATTAATTACACCGACTATCAAGAAACTACGAATTCATCGATTCCTTTGCTCTACAGCTTTTCAGAGCGTTGCGACTGCACGTGTGCGCCCGTGTTCGACCACGATCGCAGCCAGATCCAGGTTCGTGGAGCATAGTAAAACATGGCGGGCCTCATTTCAACCAATCAGAGCAATGGCCTACAGAATCTACCCTGCCCTGTGCGTCGCATAATTGGAAATCTAAATATCGAGTCGGTTCAAAAATCTAAGCGTCGATTTTGTTATGTATATTAAGTGATTATTTTTTCGATAAAATATAACACTCGAAAAATATTTATTCGAATCGCACTACAATTTTCAACGGTTCCTTAAGTGGAATAAAGTATTTTTATGTTACAATGAGTGAAAGTGAAAACAAAAGACGAAGAAAAACATTCTTGGACGACGATGACGAAGTTGTACCTCGCACCACACAATACAGAATAAGAGTGCAAAGCAGGGACATTCATTCAGATGTAAGTACAAACTATTGCACTAACATATAAATACTTAAATATGTGTTTTAATTTTTGTATTATCTTCACTAAAAAGATCAGGTTGTTGTTTTCAGTAGTTGACATAACCTACAAATGAAACATTTCAAAGTCCTCAGTCCTCTTGCCAACAACTTCATAAAGATTTCAATAGATATAAATTGTGAATGCAACTTTTTCTTAAAGAAACAATTGTTGATTATAATATTGGAAACACTCGAGATCGAATTCACAGCTAGTGAAAAAAATATTATAATCAACAATTGTTTTTTTAAGAAAAAGTTGCATTCACAATTTATATCTTTTGAAATCTTTATGAAGTTGTTGGTAAGAGGACTGAGGACTTTGAAATGTTTCATTTTTAAGTTATGTCAACTACTGAAAACAACAACCTGATCTTTTTAGTGAAGATAATACAAAAATTACAACACATATTTAAGTATTTATATGTTAGTGCAATAGTTTGTACTTACATCTGAATGAATGTCCCTACTTTGCACTCTTATTCTGTAGTGTGTGGTGCGAGGTACAACTTCTTCATCGTCGTCCAAGAATGTTTTTCTTCTTCTTTTGTTTTCACTTTCATTCATTGTAACATAAAAATACTTTATTCCACTTAAGGAACCGTTGAAAATTGTAGTGCGATTCCAATAAATATTTTTCGAGTGTTATATTTTATTGAAAAAATAATCACTTAATATACATAACAAAATCGACGCTTAGATTTTTGAAACGACTCGATATTTAGATTTCTAATGATGCGACGCACAGGGTAGGGTAGATTCTGTAGGCCATTGCTCTGATTGGTTGAAATGAGGCCCGCCATGTGTTACTATGCTCCACGAACCTGGATCTGGCTGCGATCGTGGTCGAACACGGGCGCACACGTGCAGTCGCAACGCTCTGAAAAGCTGTAGAGCAAAGGAATCGATGAATTCGTAGTTTCTTGATAGTCGGTGTAATTAATTAATCTTTACGTGCGGTGTTCTCGATTTTATTTTTTCTATATAGATAAAAATACATCCCAATCATGGTTGTATATTCGATTTTGCGTAGATAAAGAAATTGACTAAGTTGAAAAGAACTTTGTTCTTAAATTGATAAATATTCACGGTTGTGCTTCTTTAATTATACCTCAAACAATACAAATTAAGTCAAAGTAAATTTTTTAGCGGTTTATAATATTTCAAAATGCGACTGCAAATGCTGTTTCTTATACGCGGCCGCAAATGCGACCGCAAATGCAGCCGCAATTGCGGCCGCAAATTTTCAGTAGGGGATCTCCATTCTACAGAAAACGAACTTACTGCCAGTCAGATTTCAAGTTCTACAAATACGAGCAGATATGACCAAACTACAGCAGCAGGAACTGAAAGATAAATTGGAGGTACTGAAAGTAGGGGTGTTCGATTCCGATTCGATTCTGGAAAAAATCGATTTTTTTTACCAAAAAACCCAATTCTGAAGTTAATATTTGTACTTTAGAACCTGTCAATTTTACGAAAAAATATTCTCCACTCTAATTAAAGTGTACGCAATTTCGAGTAATTCTAAAAAGAACAATGACCGAACCTCAATGTGTCATAAGTTATGGCCTCCCAAACTTGACCACTTTTGACGTATTCTTCAGAGCAAATTGCTCGTGTTTAGTTTTTTGAAAATAATTCGTTCGTGGGTAAATCTATGTTAATTATGACAGAGAAAAAAATTTTATGTAGAAAATTATGTGTAAATGTAAAAAAAACTATCTTCCAGCCTTCATAGGTCAAGAGTTAGGACTCTTTAAAAAAAAACACATTTTTTGCTACTTTTAACGAGAAAAAGTTTTTTTAAATAGCTCGTTCGGCAAATATCCTACGGAAAACGGCAACGGCATTAATAACATAAGTAACAAACCGTTCCAGATGAAAATAAATTTTTTCGTACAAGATGCCTGGAGTATATTCAGACTTTTATATATGACGGAATTTTTTTAAACGTTGTTTATTTTCGGCATCTTCTGCATTTTCCTGCTGTCTTTTGCCCCTTTTTTCTCTTTTAGGAGCGTCAATAAACGCAGGTAAAAACGTCCAAATAGATCCTGATAGTCCAGCGGTTGAAAATTAAAGTTCTACATATTTTTGTTATTTCTTTCCCCAGAAAGCATTTATATCTCATATAGTTATGCAATTTCAACATTATTTATAACTAAATTTTTGTTGCATATATTAATAAATACTATATTTTTCTGCAAAAACAAACCAATTTATTTCTCCTTCCACGTGGTTCATTTTTAACCCACAAGAAACAAAAAAATCGAAAATGCACTTTGAAATTCGGACTTGCTTTTGTTTAAGCACACCTAATATTCATATGCTGTTAAGTTATAAATAAACAAACGCTTTTTGCTACGTCCATGAAAGTATTATGCTCCCAGTGGACAAAAAAATTAACGATGTCCTAGAGAAGTCTTCGGGACATCCTTAAGACGTCTTTTGGAACATGTCTTTTGGACATCCTGGGGATGCTCTTAAGACGTCTAATGTCAGTACAAAAGATGTCCCGAGAACGTCCTATGTCTTTAAGACATCTTTACGACATTGGACGTATTAGAGACTTTGATTGGACGTCCTAGGGATGTCCCAAGGACGTTCTAGAGATGATCATGGTTTTGTGCCCTCTGGGCTATTAGTGATACATTATCACAAAATCTTCAGAATGAATACTCATAGTTATTATTAAAAACTGTTCAAAATATTATCAAACATTCTCTGTAAAAACCAGAGATCTTTTTTTTCCGTATCATATTTTTCATGTCCTTTTTTCAAATATGATAACTTCATGCTGTTATTATTTTCAATGTAGAAAAACGACTCTGGATTCCCACAAGCGGTTTCATTTTAGTATGACTCGAGACAGGATTTTTAGTCGTATTTCAATGCCTGGAAATAGTTCTGAAATAATAGTATTTTTACAGTGTTAACAAGAATGTTGATTTTCATCGAATTTCAGACCTACTAAAAAAATCTTGTAACTGACTGAATTTTCATGTGAAAAATTCAAAAACTTGGCAGAGTAGAATTTAATTTGCACAATTCATTGAATTTGCGAAATCGAAGATGGTGAAATAAGTCCAAAGTAAAATTGGATTGAAAAATAGCACTGTAAAACTATAAGAAACTTTATATTTAACAAATTACAATTTGACAGCTCATAGTCACCAAGAAACGTTATCTACGTTTCTGTAATGGAGAAAGACTTGCAATTCAGATAATTTTTTAGTACCTAGAAGTTTTAGTTTGCTTCTTTTAATTAATATACGTCCGGCTTTCTAAATTGTATGTCTACATTTTTCAATCCTCTATTTTTCCAATCTAAAAAGTCAAATGATCTAGAAAAGAGGCGGATTACTATACTGACTCAGAATTAAATAAGTATAAAATGATACCATAGGGAAATTCTGAATGATTATTTTCATTTATTTCTTCTAGCTGAGATAATTAATACACTATTATATACATTTGAAAATTCATATTTAATGAAATGCATATTTGGCAAATATTCGAAATCGACGAGATTTAGCAGCAGTTCTTGGTTACGGTGAAAACCTGGCAAGTAATAATTTCTTTCACTTCTCACGCTTATCCTGTCTTCTGACTCACATACACCACACACATTCTTGGCTCATGCCACTCACACACATTAAGCATACTTTCTATCGGTGAAGCACTGGTTCCGTCCCTCCTTCCCTCCTACCCGTTTACTGGTTCGGGATACTAGCGCCTCGCATCGCTGGTTCCCGAACTAAGCCTACTCCTGACGTCTCATTCCCCGCGCCCATCTTCTAAGCTTGGTGGGCATTGTCGCCTCTATACCTATCTTCCCTCTACGCCATATCTAGTTTACAGTTTACACAGTCTAAACTATAAAGGAGGTTGCACATTCCAGACTCAGATTCAATTACTTAAATAAAAGGTGGAGACGGGAACGATGAAGCCTTTTGATTGTCCTTTCTGCTAGCGGGCATATTTGTCACTAACAGAAAGACCAATGAACCAGCTGCTCTTTGTTCGCTGGTGGCACGGCCTGAGTGCAGTGCATAATAATATAAAAGTGCATAATATTGATAATATATAAAAAATTTTAAAAATGTACAGTTGAATTGTTTAGTTACTTATTTCATTCCTCAGTTTATTTATACAAATAGTAAAAACATATTAAAACTTATTCTTTATTTGAAGTAAAATTATATTTATAATTCAATTTCTTATAAATTTAATATTCACGATTTTTTAGATCGATTCTTGAAAAATCGATTCTTTTGTTATCGATTTTTAAGTGAATCGATTTTCATGATTCGATTCAGAATCGATTCAAAAATCGTTTTTTCTGGAAGAATCGAACATCCCTATAACTGAAAGAACGGAAACAGGATGGGGAGTCAGATTTGCATCTAGCTTGGTCTCAAGGTCAGCCAATAATAACAAAGCATACGAAAGCCAAGGCGTCACCATCAACCAAGTAATGTCGTCGCCCGAGGTTAAGGATTCCGCTAGTGTATTCAGTAAGATTTTAAATCAGAATAATAGATTCTGTATATATTACCAAAATACCCGCGCATTTAATACTAAGGTAAGGCAAATTAAAACTTTCTCTGATTTATGTTCATATGATGTGATTGCATTATCAGAAACGTGGCTGAAGCCTCACATTTGTTCATCAGAATATTTTATTGACCAGAAATTCACTTGCTACAGGCATGACCGAGAGCACGGAATTGGGGGTGGAGTGTTAGCAATAAACAACAAATTTAAATCACATGCTACTACACATGCACTCCTAATCTTAGGTGATTTTAACACCAGAAACTTGTTGTTATCCCAAAATAGTTTATTAAACGACATGAAATCATCTCTATTAAACTCTATAATTGTAAATCTGGAACTAACACAAGTTAATAATATTGTTAATAAGGATGGTTGCTGTCTTGATCTTGTTTTTTCGGGTCTCTTCTGCTGTGAAGTTAATTGTACTGAAACTATGCTTAGTGAGGATCCATATCATCCAGCACTAAGTATTAACCTTCCTATTTCTAAATTGAAATCTCAGAATAACTTCCATTTCACAGGCTCGACCAATGTAAGATATAACTATAGGAAAGCCGACATAGATAAAGTATCAACTAAGATAAGAGTCAGATTGGATTAAATTGTACTGCCGTAGAAGAAACGTGCGATTTTCTATATACTAATCTATTTCGAGAAAAAGAAGAAACGGTTCCCAAATTCACTTCTCATGGACAAATAAGTCAATTCCCTGCTTGGTATTCAAAGGAATTAATTGGTAACATTAAATATAAAGAGGAATTAAGAATAAAAACCAAGAATGCAAATTCTAAACTGTTGTTAGATAGTTTTTCATCAATAAGATCGGGGGTAAAGAGATTGATTACAAGAGATTTTAATCAATTTAATTCTGATTCCGAAGAAGGGCTAGAAAAAAGCCTAAAAAATTGTGGTCATACATAGGTGGTATGAGAAGTGAAACTAGTCTCCCGGGCATTATGCACTATAACGGAATTACGCTAACTAAGTCAACGGTGATTGTAAACAATTTTACAGACTACTTTAGGAGTGTTTATGTTCCCGCTAGACAGTCAAGACTTACAACCACAACATCTTTATTAAAGGGTCAAATGGGCCTTAAACTTAAACTTGACTTTTCTGATATAAGACTTGCAGAATTTTCTGATAAATAGGGAACATTTTGTTCAATTTTCAGGATGTAGTTCGAAATCATTCACTCCTAAGTCGGGTGTCCCTCAAGGTTCGAATCTTGGACCAACATTGTTTACAATATTTTTTAATGATGCAGATAACTCAATGGATTTGAACAAAATTCTTTTTGCAGATGACAGCAAAGTTTATATCGAGGTCTCTTGTATAAGAGATTGTGTAGCGCTACAGGTCGGTCTATTGAAGTTTCTACAATGGTGTACAGGAATGGGGTTGGATATGAACATTGAAAAATGTCAAGTTATGTCATTCTCGAGGTGTATGACTCCGAACTACTTCACATATCAACTTGACGGTATAACAATAAAAACGGTTTACTTAGCAAAAGATCTTGGCATTATCTACGACCCAAAACTAAAATTCCATCCGCACATCAGCTATATTGTAAAATCAGCGAACCAAATCCAAGGTTTTATTTTGCGCTCCTGCAAACATATGACAAATACGAAGTCTATCACGAGATTGTATTTTGCTTTTGTACGGTATAAATTAGAGTATGCAGCTGTTGTCTGGAGTCCTTATACTCAGCAAGCAAAGGAAGCACTAGAAAAAATTCAAAAGCGATTTCTTAAGTTCTGAGCTTATAAAAAAGATGGGATTTATCCTCCAAGAGGATGCGACTATGCGAAATTGTGCGAACGATTTGATTTTCTAACCATATAAGAACGACATCTCATACTCTCTTTACCCTTCGCTTTTAAAGTTGTGAGGGGGATGATTGATTGTCCAGAATTACTTTCAACCATTCCTTTTAATATTCCTCGTGGAAGTCCTAGAGAATCTAAATTATTTTATCTACCAGCTAATTCAAACTCTACTGTATATAATTCGCCGATCTACAGACTATAGAATACAAATATAATATGTTATAAATTGAATATATTACTATAAATAGACTTATAATAAGACTCTATACATATTTTACACAACCCTGTAACTGGTTTTTAAACTGTTGGGTAGTCTCAATAAAGAATCAAATCAAATAATGCGAATTTCGAAAATCTGAAAGTTGTGCTGGGTTGTCCTAGGCGTGCAAAACAATAATGATTATATACACTTTTTACTCAGGTCTACATTTTTTGGTGAAATACTAGTTATTCCCGCAAAATAATTGTTGGATCCAAAATTTTTCAGAATGCGAATTTCAAAAATCTGAAAGTTGTGCTGGGTTGAGCTAGGCGTGCAAAACAATTATTTTCCTACACACTTTTTACCCAAGTCTATATTTTTTGGTAAAATACTAGTTTTTTATTTCCTTCAAATAATTTTTGGAATCCAAACATTTTTCAAAATGTGAATTTCAAAAATCTGAAAGTTGTGCTGGATTGTTCTAGGCGTGCAAAACCATTATTGTCCTGAACACTTTTTACTCAGGTCTATATCTTTTGGTTATTTTCGCTAATTCTTAAAATGCGGCCATCCATTTCTCTTAAGCTCTCTTCTCTCTCGCATTCTCATCCGGAATTCGAATGGTGTCCCAAGAATTCAATAGACCATTTTACCTATCGGAAAGTTTACTGCGCATGTGCACTGTACTTTCTGTTGTACCCAGTTGTTGCGACCAACTCTGCTTGTTCAATACAGTGTAAACAGGTTTATTTATTTTTAAATTAATGTGACAAGTTACCGAGAAAAAATTTAGAAGTGAAAATGAATGTCAATGAAAAAGGAAGCAAGGGAGCGTGTATGCGTTGTATGTACGGCTTGTGCAAAAGTGATAGTCGTACCAAAGCATACAAGGAACATAACCTCTTCTACTTCATACGTTAACCGAAACCTTGTTTAGCATACAGAAGTGGTCGTATTAGAAAAGAAGACCTTAAGAAACATTTGGTAGAATGTAATAATTGCTTAAAATGTAAAACTTGCCCTGCTAGAAATTTCTGATAGAACTTTCTTTCCGAAGCTTTCCAC
>CAKNYM010022855.1:0-11900 GCA_932195095.1 Andricus curvator | reverse complement strand
ACTTTGAAATTAGGGTGATTGTATTGAATTTTAAAAATATTTAGGGGATGCTGGGATGAGTTCTACATGTGCTGAAGAATTGAGACACTTTTTTCTCCCTTTGGCATCAACTGAAAACATTATCAAAAAAACCTGGCGTATTTTTGAATTAGGGTGACTTTATTGAACTTTTAAGATATTCGGGGGTGGCTGGGGTGAGTTCTACATGTGCTGAAGGGCTGTGACTTCATGTGTGCCCCTTTGGCATCAATTGAAATTATTATCAGCAAAAATTGGGCGGATTTTTGAATTAGGTTGGTTTTGTTGAATTTTAAAAATATTTAGGGGTAGCTTGGGTGAGTTTTATATCTGATGAGGGGTTGAAAGTGCTTTAAGAAGTTTTTAGGGTTGTACGCGACTATTTTCTGTCATAAAATATCAGCTTTCATGCATTTAAAAATAAAATTATTTTTCGTTATTGATTAATGCGTTAGGAACTTCAGACTCATTGTTTAAGGGATGGTAAAACATCCCCTAAAATTAAGTCAAAACATATTCTTGCTATGTACGCTTACTCCACTTATTGAAAAGTCGTTTCATGCCGTAGAAGATGAATAAAAATCTCTATTTATTTTAGTTACTAAGAAATGATGATTTACATATGTTACTTGGATCTTTAGGGTACAAAAACACCCCCAAAAACATGCTGTATATCCAAAGAATCGTTAATATTTCTAGTTCGTGGGTATGAATCTTTTGTTTCGGTACGCCTGATCGTCAAAATATAAAAGTTTTAGTCAAATCTATCATAGCGTTTTTGAGGAAAAAAAACATTTTGCTAAAATAAGCATTTTTCCATTAAAATACATGTAAAAATCGAAACTTTGGACAAGTGTTTGTCTAAAAACTGTCCATCTTTCTGACATTTTTCTTTCGATTTTTTAGTTTGCAGGTTCGAAAATACAAGAAAAAATTTTTTTTAGAATTTTTTATCATAAGGCTTTTTTCTGTACATTTGGTGCGGGGTCCTTTTCTACACAAAATTTTCAACTAAAATGATGAATCTTTAACAACAACAAGAAATGAATTTTCAATCCAATGAGATGAACTTTTTAGACGACAGTTGAACTTTCAATAAAAAAAAAAATTAATTCTCAACGAAAAATATAATATTTGATATTTCAACCAAAATAAAGATTTAAATGTAAATAAAAAATAGTTCAATTTAACCGATAAGATAAATTATGAAAAAAAAAATTGATATTTCAACAAAAAAAAAATTTTATAAAAAAAAAATAAAAAAAACAGCTGAATTCAACCAAAAAAGAAGAATTGCCAACAAAATAGTTGAATCCTCAACTGATAAAGGTTAATTTTTAGCCAAAAAGGAGAATTCTCTAGAAAACAGTTGAATTTACAAGCCTAAAGTATGAATTTTTAACTAAAAAGATTATTTTCAACCAATTAGTTGAATTTTCTACGAAAATAATCGAATTTTCAAGTAAAAAAAAGACGAATTTTTATCAAAACAGTGGAATTTTTAAGCTGAATAGTGGAATTTTCTATGAAATTAATAGAATTTTCAACTCAAAAAGACGAATTTTTAACAAAAGATTAAAATCTTTAAAAAAATAATTAAACTTTCAATAAAATAGTTTAATTTTCTACTGAAATAATAATTAATCTTTAACATCAATAAAAATGAATATTTAACAAAGAAGTTCAAGTTTCAACCAGACAGCTGAATTTTCAATAAAAAAAGATTAATTCTCAACAAAAGATATAATAGTTGATATTTCATCCAAAAAAATATTTTAATTTTAAATCAAAAACAGTTGAATAAGATAAATTTTCGAACCAAAAAGACCAATTTCTAACAAAAGAGTTGAATTTTCAATCATGAAGATTAATTTTCTACCAAAAAGATGAATTTACCACAAAATACATCAATTTTCCACCGGATTGTTGAGTTTTCAACTAAAGAGATCAATTTTCAACCAAAAATGTAATAGTTAAATATGCAGTTCAAAAAATAGAATTTCAACAGAAAAAACGAATTTTTAACAAAATAGTTAAATTTTCAACCAAAAATATGGATCTTTAACTAATAAAATGAATTTTCAAGAAAGTAGTGCAACTTGCCACCAAGCAGTTAAATTTTTAATAAATAAGATTAATTTTCTACTGAAAAGACGAAATTTACAACAAAATACATACATTTTTAACCAAACAGTTGCACTTTCAACTAAAAACGATCAATTTTACACCAATAATGGAATAGTTAAATTTTCAGTTAAAAAAATTAATTTTCAACCAAAAAAGAACGAATTTTCAGCAAAATGGTTAAATCTTCAAACAATAAAATTAATGTTTAACTAAAAAAGATGAATTCTCGATGTAAGATTTAAAAGTTGAATTTTCAACTGAAAACGATGCATTTTCAGTCAAAAATGGATTAGTTATATTTTCAGTTAAAACAATTAATTTTCAACTAAAAAACGAATTATGAACAAAAAAATTAAACCTTCTGCCAGATAGTAGCATTTTTAATTAAAATAGATGAATTCTGAATCAAAAATATAATAGTAGGCATTTCCATTAAAAAAAATTAACTTTCAAAGAAAAATAGTTGAATTTTTTTATTGGATTCTATTAATTCATTTTGCATTTAATAGCGGAAAAATGAGAAAAAGGGGAAGTATCTTGAAAACAGGAAAAAAAGAGGAATTAGTTGAATTTTCTACCTACCAAGATGAATTTTCTATTAAATGGTCGAATTTTTAAACCAGTTGAATCTTCAAGATTTCAACAACAACAAAAATGAATTTTTAACAAAGGAGTTCAACTTAAGCCAAAAATAGAATAGTAAACCTTTGAATTTAAAAAAATTAGCTTCCAACGAAAAATAGTTGGATTTTCTTATTAGGTTCTAATAAATAAACTTAAAAATATTATAATATAAAGATTTAATTTAATTTTAAAATTAACAATTGATATAATTATTATTTAATGAGGTAAATAATAATCAATTAATTATTCTTCCAAAATCAATTCTTCCAATTCATCTCGAATTTAATAGCGGAAAAACGAGAAAAACCAGAAATATTTTGAAAACAGGAGCAAAAAAGAGGAATTCTTTAAAAAAGGGGTAAAAAGAAAAATAGGGGAAAGAGTTAGATGCTCTGCATGTAAAATAAATCACTACTTTTTCAATTTTTTAAGCATTTCACAAAATTGCTATTCACATTTATACTGTCTATGTTTGATGTTACATTCTGCGTAATTTTTGAACGGCCCCGAAGTAAATTTTCCGTTAGCTCAAGGATCTTTCTTTTCAATAAATAAATAAATTAATTAATTAACAATGAACTATTTATAAATAAATGACCTTACCTGGCTTCCTCATCAATAACTGGTGTGACCGTTCCAGAATACTGAGAATAATAAGGATCTTCGTAGCTACTGGCACCACTATAAGGAACCGGAGGATACCTTCCAGATCCAGTTCCGACTCCACTACCTCGTTCTGGACTACTCATGTAGCCACCTTCGCCATGAATTCTATCTGTAGAATCAATTACTTGATATTAGGACAATATAAAATTCATTGCATTTTCAAAGTTAAATCGAGTTCCATAAAGTTCATCAAATCGACGGGTCCAAACGACAAGGTTCCATCTCGGAGAGACCAAATGAAAAGGTGCTATCTCGGAGAGACCAAAGAAGAAGGTGCTATCTCGGAGAGACCAAATGAAAAGGTGCTATCTCATGGAGGCCAAATGAAAAGGTGCTACAATGTAGAGGGCACTGATGTTTCCAATACAATTTATATGGGATTTTGAAGCTTCGAGGATTCGCCACGCGAGTTAGCACCTTTTTATTTTGTCACCACGAGTTGGTACCTTTTCATTGGTTTCTCCAAGATGGAAACTTGTCATGTGGACACGTCAAAATTCATGTTTCATGTCGTTTGGTTATGACGTTATGAATCTAAACGTGAAAAATTAAAGCTCGATATGATCCTGTAATATTGCGAGGGATGATACTTTTCAAGTACTAATGGTATCAATTCTACCAAATCCAAACCAACAACTACCAAATATTACAGGTGATTTATATCGTAATGATATACTAATTAATAACATGCATTACTTCCCTTTCAATATCCGAACAAAGTCCCAATTACAGGTTTTTTTGTGCAAATTTAGACTTAATTGACTGCAAAAGTCAATGACCAGTATGGGTGAATTCTAAATACCGGAGGATGATTGTTCTATTATGGGGTTTTAGGGAAGGGTACAAATGCCGCTCTCAAATTTCTGATTAATCTCATTATTTATTCATCAAATATATGTTGTTCAGACTACACAGCCCAAAATGATCTAAAAACAAGGGAAATAGGGTGATTTTTCAAGAAAATAGGGAAATATTAGAGGAATAAATGCGTCAAAATAGAATTATTGTAGGTACAATATTGAATTAAATATGAAACGAGTTTTCAACAAAATAGTTAATTTTTCAACACAAGAGATGAATTTTCAACTGAATTGATGAATTTCCAACCAGAAAAATGAACTCTTTATAAAGTAGATCAACTTTCAACCAATAATAGTTGAATTTTCAACCAAAAAGATGAATTTTCAACCAAGAAGATTCATTTTCAACAAAATACATGAATTTTCAAACAAATAGTTGAATTTTCAACTAAAAAATATCAATTTTCAACAAAAAGTGGAATAGTTACATTTTCAGTTAAAAAGATTAATTTGGCACAAAAAAAAACAAATTTTCAACAAAAATGGAATAGTGGAATTTTCAGTTCAAAAGATAAATCGAGAGATTAATATTCAACCAAAAAAGAAGAATTTTGAACAAAATAGTTAATTTTTCAACCAAAGAAATGAATTTTCCACTGGAATGATGAATCTTCAACCGAAAAAATGAATTTTTAACAAAGTAGTTCAACTTTCAAGCAAGTATAGTTGAATTTTCAACCAAAAAGATTTATTTTCAACAAAATTCATGGATTTCCAAGCAAATAGTTGAATTTTCAACTAGAAAAGATCAGTTTTCGACATCAAGTGGAATAGTTAAATTCTGAGTTAAAAAGATTAATTTTTGCGAAAAAAAAAGAATTTTCAACAAAATAGTTCATTTTTTACCAAAGAGAGGAATTTTCAACTTAATGATGAATCTTCAACCAATAAAATCAAGTTTTAACATAGTAGTTCAGCTTTAGACAAAGTACAGTTGAATTTTCCACAACAAAAATTTCCCTAAAAAAATGTAATAAATTGTTGATATTTCAACCAAAAAATATTTTTCTTTGAAATTAAAAATAGTTGAATTCAACCATAGAAGACGAATTTTCAACAAAACAGTTGAATCCTCAACGAAAACGAATTAATTTTCAGCAAATAGTTGCATTTTCAACCAAAAAGATGAATTTTGAACCAAGAAGATTCAATTCCAACAAAATACATGAATTTTCAAACAAATAGTTGAATTTTCAACTAAAAAATATCAATTTTCAATAAAAAGTGGAATAGTTACATTTTCAGTTAAAAAGATTAATTTGGCAGCAAAAAATAAGAATTTTGAACAAAATAGTTAATTTTTCAACCAAAGAAATAAATTTTCAACTGAAATGATGAATCTTCAACCGAAAAAATGAATTTTTGACAAAGTACTAACCAAAAAGATTAACTTTCGATAAAATGCATGAATTTCCAAGCAAATAGTTGAATTATCAACTAAAAAACATCAGTTTTCGACAAAAAGTGGAATAGTTCAATTCTGAGTTAAGAAGATTAATTTTTGCAACAAAAAAAAAAGAATTTTCAAAAAAATAGTTCATTTTTCACCAAAGAGAGGAATTTTCAACTTAACGATGAATCTTCAACCAATAAAATCAATTTTTAACATAGTAGTTCAACTTTACACAAAGTACAGTTGAATATTCAACAACAAAAATTTCGCCACAAAAATGTAATTGTTGAAATTTCAACCAAAAAATATTTTTCTTTGAAATTAAAAATAATTGAATTCAACCATAGAAGACGAGTTTTCAACAAAACAGTTGAATCCTTAACGAAAACGAATTAATTTTCAACAAATAGTTGCATTTTCAACCAAAAAAGATGAATTTTCTAACCCAAGAGATGAATTTCCAAAAAAAGAATTGAGTTTTCAAGCTAAAAAGTCGAATGTAATAGAAAATAGTTCACTTTTAAGTCAGAAAAGATTAAATTTTTACAAAAAACCTAGTTTTCAACCAAAAGAGATGAATTTTTAACAAAATATTTGATTTTTCACCAAATAGTTCAATTTTCAAACTACAAAGATGAATTTTCAACCAAACAGTTGAATCTTCAATCAAAAAATGGATTTTTAACAAAGCAGTTCTACTTTCGAACGGAAAGAGTGGAACTTTCAACCAAAAAAAGAATTTTCAACCAAAGAATATTAATTTACAACAAAATATATGAAATTAAAACCAAATAGTTCAATTTTTAACTAAAAAATATCAATATTCAACTAAAATGATGAATCTTAAACTAAAAAATGACGTTTTAATGCAGTAGTTCAGCTTTCAACCAAATATAATTGAATTTTCAACCAAGAAGAATTATTTTCTACCACAGAAGATGACTTTTCAAAAAATAGACGAACTTTTAACAAAATAGTTGTTCTTTCACCCAAAGAGATAAATTTTTAACTGAGACTATGAATTGTCAACCAATAAAATGAATTTTCACCAAAGTAGTTACACTTTCAACGAAGTATAATTGAATTTTCAGCTACAAAAAAAGATCATTTTCAATCAAGAAAGATGATTTTTCAAAAAAATAATTTTAAACCAGACATTTGCATTTACAACCAAATAGTTGAACTATCAAGCAAAAGAGACGAATTGTCAAAAAAAGAGTTCAATTTTCGACCATATAGTTGAATTTTCAATCAAAAATAATTTAACTTAAATCAAAACAGTTTTTCATTTCAAACCAATAGTTAAAATTTTAAACCAAAAAATTGATTTTTATAGAAGGCATTTGAATTTTTAACATTAAGGTTAATTTTAAACCAAGCAAGATGAATTTTTTATCCAAAAGGACGAATTTTCTATAGAAAAAGACAAATTTACAACAAAACAGTTGAATTTTCCACCAAAAAGATGACTTTTTAACAAAATAGTTGAATTTTCAGCAAAATAATTACATTTTCAACCAAACAGTAGAATTTTGAACCAAAAGAGATGAATTTTCAACCAAAAATAGAACAGTAGACGTTTTAATTAAAAATAATGAACTCACAACCAAAAACAGTTTGTTTTTTCTTATTGGATTCTATTAATTCACTTCTCATATTCAAGCGAGGAACCGATAAAAGGAAATTTTCTTGAAAAAAGGGAAAAAGAGGAATTCCTTAAAAATGGGGAAAAGAGGGGAATAGGGGAAAGACTATGAAGCCTGGTTACCTGATTCTAACGTAGAAAAAACGTTAATGCACTCGCTTATTTATGAGATCCTCGAGTACCACTCGAATTGAGACAAAAATTTCCCATCATTCACCACTCTAATGGCCATCCTCAAATTAAAACTATTCAATTTTTCCGATTTATAATTTAAATTACTGATATTTGAAAAAAACGCTTATTCAAACAATATAGAAAAATTAATTTTTGCAACACCCACCTCGAAAGTGAGGACTTCCATGCCTCTAAATGATGTGCAAAAAGTGCATCAATCCAGGAGACTGTGCGATAATTATATTGGCGCATGCGCACTTTGAAACATCTACTTTGCTAACTGGCGCAATGGACGCGCATGCGCACTTTAGAGAACAGTAACTTTGCACACCGGCAAAATAAAAAGATTCTTAAAAATTCTTTTAAATTTTTTTTACAAAAATTGGTCTAAAAATCACCATACGTGATCGGAAATTTGGTGAAAGTGTAAAAAATTGCTAAATTATTTTCTCGGACGGTTGTTGCAAAAGATAGCGTGCGATACACGTGTGCAGAGTCAATTGCTACTTTTGTCTTTGCAGCATTTGCAGACTTCGCAGCCCTAAATTTATTTATTTTTTAAATTTATTTTTACTCAAAACAGGGGAAATAGGGCGATTTTTTGCGAAAATAGGGGAATAAATTCTGTGAAAGGATAATACTGTAGGTAACATATTGAATTCAAAATTTCAACCAAATATAGTTGAATTTTCAATCAAAACGATTAATTTTCTACCAAAAGGAAGAATTTTCATCCAAGAAGATTAATTTTCTACTAAAAAGACGATTTTTCAACAAAATACATGAATTTTTATCCAAATGGTTGAATTTTCAACTAAAAACTATCAATTATCAACCAAAAGTGGAATAGTTAAATTTTCAGTTAAAAAGATTAATATTTAACCAAAAATAAAAACGAGTTTTCAACAAAATAGTTAATTGTTCAACCAAAGGGATGAATTTTCAAGTGAAATGATGAATCTTCAACCAAAATATTAATTTTTAACAAATTAGTTCCACTTTCGAACAAGTGTAGATGAATTTTTAACCAAAACGATGAATTTTCAATTGAAATGATGAATCTTCATTAAAAAAAATGCATTTTTAATAAAGTTAAATTTTCAGTTAACAAAATTAATTTGGAACCATCAAAAACGAATTTTCAACAAAATAGTCCATTTTTAAACCCAGTAGATGAATTTTCAAGTGAAATGATGACCAAAAATAGAATAGTTAAATTTTCAATCAGAAATATTAATTTTCAACAATAACAAAAATGAATTTCGAATTAAACAGCTCATTTTTCAACACAGAGATGAATTTTCAACTGAAATTATGAATCCTCAACCAAAAAAATTAATTTTTAACAAAGTTTCGATCAAGAGGACTAAAAAACATCAATTTTGAACCAAAACTGGAATAATTAAATTTTTCAGTTAAAAAGATTAATATTCAACCAAAAAAGACGAATTTTCAAGAAAATAGTTAATTTTTCAACCAGAGAAATGAGTTCTTAAATAAAATGATGACTCTTCAAACAAATAAAATGAATTTTAAACTTCAACTAAATATAGTTGAAGTTGAAACAAAAAAAAATCCATTTTTAACAAAGAAGATTAATGTTCTATCAAAAAGAAGAATTTTGAACAAAATACAGGAACTTTCAATCAAATAGTTGAGTTTTTAAACCAAAAAATTTAATTTTTTTAGGATACAGTTGAATTTTCAATAACAAAGTTAATTTTAAACCATAAAAGATTAATTTGTAGCCCAAAAGGACGAATTTTTTATTCGAAAAGACGAACGTACAACAAATCAGTTGAATTTTCGACCAAAAAACATGACTTTTTAACACTTTTATTACCTAATAGTTGAATTTTCAACAAAGAAGTTAATTTTTAACCAAGAAAGATGAATTTAAAAAAAAATCAATTTTTAATCTTCTACCAAAAGCCGTTGCAATTTCAACCAAACATTCGAACTTTTAATCTAAAAGGATGAATTTTCTATTGAAAAATGTATAATAAAACAGTTGTATTTTTCAACAAAAATTTGATTTTTCAACAAAATAATTAGATTTTCAACGAAAAAGTAGAGTTATTAACCAAAACAGATCAATTTTGAACGGCGTGTTAGGTTCGTTTTGTTTAAAAAGCTATTGACACGTATAAGAATTAAAAATATTAAAAAATTAAAAACAAAACAAATCTAGAGCATAATGCCAAATTAAAAAATCTACTTTACGATCAAAAATATAAAAGTAGACTTTTCAACGAAAAAGACTGGACTTTCAGCCAAAAATAGTTCGATTTTCTTATGGGGTTCTATTAATTCAGTTCGTATTTAAGGGGGAAAAACGACAAAAAGGGGAAGTTTCTTGACAACACGAAAAAAAAGAGGAATTCTTTTTTTTTTAAAGGGGAAAAGAGGGGAATACGCCTGCAGGGTTGACACGCGAACTATTGGTTATATCAAAGATATTAGAGCAAAGTTAATGAAAAAGAGCAATAAATATCAATTCATTTCAATAAAAAATATTATTTCAAGGTCTAAAATTAATTATTGAATATAAGATTTCTTGTTAATGTTAAACTTTAATTCAATTTTCTTCCCTAGCAGGGATCACAGCGCAAGGGGAGCTCAAAAAAGGGCAAATATATCGATTTTCTCACGAAAAAGGGGAAAATAGGAGAAAGATTAAACCTTTATTTTTATACGTCGAAAAGAGCAAACAATCTTTTTATAAGAAATGTTATATTTTTATACGATTTTCAATGATTTCTGCCATTAAAGCATTTATTTTTAAATGTAGGGCATACTTAGGTCGTTGGAAATCCATTCAGAGTGATATAAAAAAGTCAGAGAAAAAATAAAATTAGTTAAATACACAATTTTGATATGTTTAACATCGTTCTCATAAATATTTCTATCTAAGATTTGTCATTTCTTACTAAAAGAGCTGAGGGATACCAATTTGTGGGTCGACATCCAAAACAAGTAAAGAAAAAAAATTGAAATCTTTTAATATCTTCTGTTCTCTTTTTTAAATTTGAATTAAAAACTTTTGAAATTCAACAAAAAATTTTGCTTCATTTAGAATTTTTTGAAAAGGTACAAAAATTTTATTCTTTGGATTAATTCGAACCTGCAATTTCTTCAGCTTGAACCAAAGAAACATGTTATTTTTTATTAATGAAAAACATTATTTTCTTTTGTGGTGTTCATAACGGTCCAAAATCGCAAAAAGAATTAAATCCCCAAAAACCTAAATCATGACAAAAGTTTTTTTCCGAAAAAGCAAAATAATGAAATGTTTCTTTGGTTCAAGCTGAATAAATTTCAGGTTCGACATATTCAACTTTTTTTTTAAATGTGTGCATATGACTCAATCCAAAAAACATGCTTTTGCACATTTAAAAAAAAATTGTTATTGAGAAAAAAATTTATTTTGAAATTTCGTAATTTTTTATTGTTGACTAGTAAAAGCTGTAAATTTTTTTTCACTCTTGTCGAATGCCAACCCACAAATTTTTTTCCCCTTAACTCAAACGATTTGATTTATTTGAGCATTTTGACTCCGCCCTACTCTTCAGTGCTCTCAAACTGAAATTAAAAATTGCTCAAGTTAGATCATTTAACATTGCAGTTGATGAATTTGGAATATTCTATTTTTTAATTAGATACTTAAGTTTGTACATTTCAACTAAAAAGTGCTCACCTTCTGATACTTATTTAAAAAGTACTATATATTTTGTAACTGTTCCAATTTTATATTGGATAACAACTGCTGTCTCCAGTTTTCATATTTTCAACATGCTTTAAAATGTTTCAGCCTCAACTTTTTTTTAAGAATATTGATTTTTAATGGTTCAGCACTTGAAACGTGTACCTTATTTATTCATAAATAATTTATTTAAGTGATATAATTTTGCTTTAATTATTATTCAATAATGGGTAAACTTACTAATTTCAAAGAATTTTCATCGTAATTCAAATATTGTATTTTCAAATATCGTATATTTAAAGAGAAAAGAGGAAAAAGGGGAAGTTTTTTGAGAATGAGGGGAAAAAGGGAAATTTCAAGAAAAAGGGGGAAACTGAGAAAAAAATGGGAAGACTGTGCACCCTGCAATAGTTCCAAATTGGCGGCGCTGTCATAGCTACCCAACAGGCGTATAGGTCTATAGGAGATAGAGTACAGTTCCACCGACCAAGCTTCGGCGGCGTGGCGTCGCTTATACGTGAGTGGCGTGGCGTATCCAGTGGCTTAGAGGTGGAGGGGATACATAGGCTGGAAAGAGAAGGCGGATACCACTCTCGGACTCCTCGCTTACTCCTGTGTATCCCCTCCACCTCCAAGGCGCAAGATAGGCCGCGCCACTCACGTATAAGCGACGCCACGCCGCCGAAGCTT